>JAYJMB010030685.1:0-36429 GCA_036873735.1 Pouteria campechiana | reverse complement strand
ATAAAATATGATAAAAACATCTCCAATGTAAAAACCACTGCTAATAATTCTTTTCCTATTGTGGTATAATTATTTTGTGCCTCATTCAACTTGCGGCTTGCATAATATATAGCTCTAATGATCTTATCATGCTTTTGACCCAGAACTGCTCACACTATCATATTACTTGCATTAGACATGATCTCAAAAGGTAGATTCCAATTAGTCATTGCTAGAATCGAAGCAGAGATCAACATCTATTTCAGCGTATTAAATGCCTACAAGCATAATTCATCAAAATTAAAAGGAGTAACTTTTTCAAGGAGATTGCACAAAGGTTTAGAGATTTTTGAGAAGTCTTTAATGAATCCCCAGTAGAATCCTGCATGGCCCAAGAAACTATGAATTCCCTTTATATTGGATAGGGGGGGGGGGAGGTTGCTCAATGGCTGCAATCTTTGCTCTGGCCACTTCCATACCACAAGCCGAAATCTTGTGGCCTAGTACAATGCCTTCCCTAACCATAAAGTAACACTTTTCCCAATTAAGAACTAGGTTAGTTTCCCCACATCTCTACAAAACGAGAGACAAGTTATGCAAGCAAAGTTTGAATGGGGAGCTAAAACTCAAAAGTCATCCATGAACACTTCCAAGTGTTTTCTACCATGTCATGAAATATTACCATCATGCATCGCTAGAAAGTAGCGGGAGCATTGCACAAATTAAAGGGCATCCTCCTATATGCAAATGTACCATATGGACAAGTAAAAGTTGCTTTCTCTTGATCCTCTGGGGCTATCACAATTTGATTGTAGCCTGAGTACGCATCTAGAAAGCAATAATAATCATATCCGACCAAGTGGTCTAACATTTGGTCTATGAAAGGTAGAGGAAAATGGCCTCTTTTGGTGGCTTTGTTTAACTTTCTATAATCAATTTATACTCGCCATCCAGTGATAATTCTAGTAGGTAATAGTTCATTGTTCTCATTTTGAATCACTATCATTTCACCTTTCTTTGTTACACATTGCACAGGACTCACCCATTCACTATCAGAAATTGCATACATAATATCGGCTTTGACTAATTTCAACACCTTAGTATGTACTATCTCCTTCATTACTGGGTTGAGTCTTCTCTGATGTTCTGTAGAGGGTTTATAAGAATCTTCCATCAAAATCTTATGCATGCATATGGTAGGGTTTATACTTTGATGTCTTCAATGGACCATGCAATAGTAGATTTGTGATCCTTTAGCTCCTGCAACAATTTCTCTTCTTCCAAACCTATTAGAGTAGAGGAAATAATCACTGGAAATGATAAATCATTGCCTAAATATGCACACCTAAGGTGTTTTGGCAGTTGTTTCAATTCCAATGCAGATTTTTCTTCTTCCACAACTGGTCCTTCCTCTAACACTCCCACTTCATTTCTAACTCTCTCTTGTGATCCCATCTCTAAAGCTGAGACTTGTTCTTTGACCTACTTAAAACCTGTCATAGTCTGGCTAACAGAATTTGCAATGCAGTTTTCCAATGGATCATTAATGCATTCATCATTAAAAATTGCATTTACACATTCATTCACAATTTCAATTTTGTTACAAGTGTTCTTTTCAATTGGATAGTTCATGGCATAGTAAATGTTAAACTTTACCTCTCCTTCATTGATTCTCAAAGTTAACTCACCTTGCTGTACATTGATTATGACTCTTTCCATTGCAAAAAATGGTCTTACCAGAATAAGAGGTACTTCATGATCTTCCTCCATGTCCAACACCACAAATTTAGAAGGGAAAATGAATTTATCCACCTTCACTAATACATACTCTATGATCCCCCAAGGATGAGTCAAAGACCTATCCGCAAGTTGTAATGTGATGGTGGTTGGCTTCACTTCTCCTACTCCAAGTTTCTGAAAAATTGAAAGAGGCATAAGATTAATAGATGCTCCAAAATCACATAATGCCTTATGAAGTGATGAATTTCCTATAGTGCATGGAATAGTAAAACTCCTTGGATCTTTTAATTTTTGAGGAAGCTTTCTTTGCAATATGGCACTGCATTCTTCTATCAACTTCACTGTTTCAAATTCTTCAAGCTTCCTTTTCTTTAACATAAATTCTTTCATTAATTTTGCATAGTTTGGCATCTACTCCAATGCATCTATAAAAGGAATGTTAATATAAATTTTCTTAAAGATTTTAAGGAATTTACTAAATTGCTCATATATTTTTTTCTTTTGAAATCTTTAAGGAAAAGAGAGTTGTGTTTTCAGAACTGGAGGGTTATCACGGAATGTGATTAGCCCCAGTTTGTAGTCTTTTGACTCTTCCTTCTTGGTTGCCTTTCATTCCCTCCTTGTGCTACATCTTGATTTTCTACTTCTGAAGATGTCGGTGTCTTTTCTTTCTTCTTTGGGGATTCCAACTCTTTTCTACTTCTTAGCATTATGGCATTACAGTGCTGTCATAGCATTCATTTTCGTATTGCTTGGAAAGGCATTCCTATTCTAATTGCTAGAAGAACTAGTAATCTGACCAATTTGTGTTTCCAAAGACTTAATAGATGAATTGATATTTCCCATTGTTGTTTCTATGTTATCAAGTCTTACTTCATTCTTGGCAAACCTGTTTCGACTTTCATGAATAAAAGTGCCCATGACATCTTCTAAGGATGGTTTCTTTTCTGCTAGTTGAGGTTGGTGTTAAGGTTAATGTGAATTTTAGAACCCAGGACGGTGGTTAAAGTTGTTTCTTAGATTTTTGTAAGGGAGGTTATCCTAATTCCTCTAATTTTCAGGGTAGCATGAGTTTTACATGTTGTTCCCTCGAAAATTGTTGTAGCCCTTGTTGTTGACATATTGCACTTCTTCTCTGCTTGCATTTGGTACGGTATATGCTTCTTGGTAGAGGGGATGAAATAGATTCTCCTACAGCAGATGCTCCCTTAGGTGTTGAATTAGCAATCGCCATTTTGTGTGTCAAAGAAGATATCTATGTAGTTAGGGTTGTAATCTGATCCACTTCAAGATAATCTGCTACCTTTCTCACCGTATTTCTCTCATTCAACCACTAGAATGTATTTGAAATCATATCTTCAAGTAGTTGGTCTGCCATAGTTGCAGTCTTAGCCATTAGTGAACAACCAGATATTCCATCCACTATTGTTCTTATCTACCCATTCAGCCCATCATGGAACAAATGAATTTGTAGCCTGTCTGGAAAACCATGTTGTGGACATCTCCTCAGTAAATCTTTGAATCTCTCCTAACATCTGTAGAGTGGCTCGAAATCCATTTATCTGAATTGACCAATTTCACTTCTCAATTGAACTATTTTGGCAGGTGGGAAAAACTTTGTTAGGAATTTTTCCACCATCTCATCCCATGTTGTAATGCTTCCTAGTTGTAAACTTTGCAACCATCCTCTCGCTTTGTCCCATAATGAAAATGGGAAAATTTTGAGTCGGATAGCCTCATCTAGTAATCTATTCATCTTTATTGTATCACTAATCTCCTAAAACATGGCTAAATGAATGTTTGGGTCTTCACTTGATGAGCTTTCAAATTGGTTTTGTTGAACCATGTTAATCAGTGCTAGTTTCAACTTGAAGTTATTTGCATTGATGGTTGGATGAGTGATTCCAGAGTAATTTTCATTGACCATTGGCCTAAAATAGTCTCGAATTGGTCTCTGTTGATTCAGCTCTATTCTTCGTTGAATTTGTTCTGGTTCGCCCATTGCCCTAGTATTTGTTCACGCTTTGATTTCCAGATCTGCCGCAATGTTCTCTCTGTTTTTGGATCAAAATAATTTGGGTTAGAGTTTCTGCGATCTTGCATATACTGTTATGAAAACTAAAGAAATTGAATTTGCACTGCAAAAAATCAAAAAGAAAACTAGACTTGTTAAAAAGAAGAAAAACACAATTCCAAATTAAAGCAACCTATCTATTGACAATATTACCAAAATAAAATTGAAATATCACCAATCCCCAGTAATGATGCCAAAAACCTGTTCGCTAAAAATTTGACTGCAAGTGTACGACGTCAAGTTTTATAGTTTAGTGATGAGTGAGTGTCGTATCCATAGGGATTGTGTATTTCAACCTTTCACTAGCTATCATTATAGATAATTTTAACATTATTTGGATCAATAAAGATAGATAATTCTTTAAGTAAAAACTAAATAGAATAGCTTTGAATAGGATAAATTAATATATTGAAATCCTAAAGGATTGATTTCATTTATATGTCATTCATGGACATTTCAACTCAATTCTGATTTAGCAATACATAAGTTTATAACCGAGAATCCCAATTCACTTAACCCCCTCTCCTAAGTGATAGGTTAAATATCTATTCTCAAAATCATGATTTTGATGTCCCTATAAAATTTGAATAATAAGAATGCATTAATATCTATGGTTTTCTACTAAAGATTTCATAGAACATAGAAGCTCTCTCAAGTCATCTATAGTTTTATATTGTGATATTTAAATCCTAATTAGCGTTACCTCTTAAGAGTGTCAAACCCTAATTACATAATCATTCAATGGGTAGCAAATCAATTGAAAGCCTTACACACCAAACATCACAAATAAATCTAATTACATTGCTAAACAAGCAAGTCATTGATTATACTATGAACTCAGCATAAAATCCATCTCTCCTCTAGGAAAAAAGAGATTGGCCACTCATGATGTAAAACAAATCAAGCAAATAAGATTCAAACATCATTATAGTTCTAATTCCAAGATAAAACACAAATACAAGGAAGAAAAATAATTAAAACCAAAATAAATCGATGACTTCCCCCTTTTAAACTTGTTCTTCACTCCTTGGTAATGATCTCAAACCTCTTGATCTCCAAGTTGATCTTCTCCTTCAAAGCTTCTTCAAAAACTTTCTAAAGTGCTCTCCAAAACCTTAAAAATCTTTCAGAAAACTCTCAAAATCTTCCTTAAAAATCAGCCCAAATAACAATTTACACAATATTTTCCGTAACCTGTCCTTCTGGCGCCGCCGACACCACCTTGCTAGACATGTAGTGGTATTTGTGAAGAGGGGGCGCTGATGGCTCTAGAATGCTATCTAATCAAGATATTTTCATTATTTTGATCATATCTTCTTCATTTGTTATCGAAAATAGATGATTCCTATTGTGTTGGACAGCTGACTTAAAGATCTTCAACTCTTATATTAGCCACTCTTGCTGAATCCATCTCAATCAATGCTAGAAATAGCATCAAAGTACTGCTTGTTCATATTTAGCTTTTCTTTAACATGGTTCATTAACTGAAATACCAAATAACTTTATTAAATGTAGTGTTTCATCAAATGTAGTCACAATTCAATAAAACATGTCAAATGAGGTTCCAAAATATGTGAATTTTGGTATTAAAACATGGTATATTCTAGACTCATTAGAGACCCTCTGTCAAGATTTTTCAAGAATAATGCAAGCTGAATTTGAAATGAGCATGATGAGTGAGATGAATTACTTCCTTGGATTGTAAATTAAGCAAAAAGATGATGGAAACTACATCTATCAATCCAAGTATACAAGATACATGCTCAAGAAGTTCAAAATGGAAGAAGTCAAAGCTGTGAACACTCCAATGAGCACTTCAACAAGATTGGACAATGACAAGAATGGCAAACCTATAGATCAGAAAATGTATCATGGTATGATTGGCTCACTTCATTATTTGGTTACATCTAGGCCAGATATTTAGTTTAATGTATGCTTATGTGCTAGATTTCAGTCTAGTCCAAACGAGTCACACCTAATTGTAGTGAAATGAATTTTTATGTATCTAGTTGATACACCAAGTCTTGGGCTCTGTTTTCCAAAAGGAACTATTTTTGAATTGGTTAGATATTCAGATGCTAATATTGGAGGATACAAAGTTGACAAGAGGAGTACTAGTGGAATATGTCAATTTCTAGCAAATAGCTTAGTTTCATGGTTATTTAGGAAACAAACTAATCTTGCCCTCTCTACTGCAAAAATTGAATATATTACAACAAGAAGTTGTGCACAATTACTTTTGATGAAACGACAATTTCTAGATTATGGCTTACATTATAGGTATTGAGTCCTTTTAAGTCTAACCCCTTTACTAAGCTTAATTTTGATGATGAATGAGATTAAACAACTATATTTTAATGATGAACAAACAAATGAGTAAAGAATTAAGATACTAACAAATTACTTTCTAAGTATTGCAACATTAAATGTCAATAGATTATAGGAAAGTAACTACAAATATTAAAGGTGTTAATGATTACATTAACCCTTTGAAGAAACATATGCAAAAGAATGCTCCAATAAAATGATATTCAAAAGTCATTAAGAAGTAATTCAGAACTTGCTTAGAGGCTTAGCATGAAAGATTAGAAGTTAATCAAAAGTTACAAAGAAGCATTTCTAAATGACATACGTAACTCGAAAGCACTTAGAAGTTACCAAATATAATGCAGAATTATGTTAAAAGCATATCAGAACATACTCAGAATCAGAATGTAATGATATTGCACAATAAAAGACATGCAGAAGTTATTTAGAAGCATGACAAAAGTAAAAATAGAAAATCTATCTGTTCTCAAAAGTTCTTCAGAAGTACACTAGAAGCAACTTCAAGGCACACAAAATTATTCCAGGAGAAAGCTTGGTGTGTTAGAAGCAACTCAACATATTAACATGCTACAAAGAAGCAATGTAGAACCATGATATCCAACACAAAAGTAATACAAAACCATGACATGCAATACAAAAGTAGTGCAGAACCATGATGCACTATACAATAAACTCAGAAACATTCTCAAAAGCGTGTTCATGAAAGCATAAATCATGAAGATATACAGAAGTAAAGCCTAAGCTTCATAGGAAAAGCAGAGGCTACTCAGAAGTTGTTCAAAAGCCTTACATGTGACCATTGAAGTATAAGACAATGCATAGAAATTCTTAATATGGATACTGTCAAAAATATACTTACCATTGAAACTCTGAAGAACAACTTCAGAAGTTTTAGTAGGTTATAAATCAAAGGGAAAAAATTCTAAAGACACTACTCAAAATTTCTAAATTCTAACAATTTGCAAAATTCATTACCAACTTTGCCTAATTAATTTGAAAATAGTGCCAAAGGGGGCAACGGTTAAAACTTTTCAAATCCTATATAGAGAGGATTAAGATGATAATTAATTATCAAAGATTACATTGAAAACTACTTTGAATCAAAAAGACCATTCACAATCTCACCACATCAACTGCTATGTCATTAACAAAGTATTCAAAGGCTTCAAAATCATATTTGCATCAACTTCAGAAGGAGTTTGAATCTAATCTCATTGCTTACTTTGTTCTTTCAATTGAGTTTTAATTTTTGTACATGTCTGCCTAAGTAAGAGGCATTATTTTTGTACATTCCATTTGAAAAACAAAGAGTTAGTTTGTAAGCTCTAAGAAACAAATAGTTTGTAAGAGTTTTTGGTTAGCTTTGAAAGACTAGTAAGTTAGGTGGTAAGCTTGGAAACCAAGACGTAAACTTTTCTAAAGAACTCAGAAAATTAGTAAGTTATTAGTGAACTTGCAAAACCAACAAGTGTTATAATGAAACCTAAGTTCAGTAAAGGAGACTGACTCAGAGAAGTGGATTAGGAACCCAGCAAGAGCTGAACCACTATAAAAATACTATGTATATGTGCTATAAACTATTTTCTCTTTTATTAGATGTGACAATACTAGTGAAATAAATCTAACAAAGAATCCAGTATTATATTCCAGAACCAAACACATAGAGGTCAGACATCACTTCATTAGAGACCATGTACAAAACTATGGCATCTACATAGAATATATACCAACTGAAAATAAATTAGTAGGCATTTTTACAAAACCTCTTCTAGAAGATAGATTCTATAAAATTAGAAGAGAACTTGGTGTACTAGATCCATGCGCATGAAATAGACATTTAATTTTAAATTTTAAATGCCTAAAAACATTCATAAATGTTAAATAAATTGTTTAGAAGTATGTTAGAAATTCTAAAATAACATTTAGAATATGTCAAAAGTGATTCAGAATCTTTGAACTTCACTTAGAATGATTCAAAAGTGATTCAGAAAATCTGATAACAGATTCAAAATTTTATAGAAGCAACATAGAAGTTCCATTAAAATCTCAGAATTATTATTACTCATCACCGAAGTTCTGTGTTACTTTCTCAGAACTTCTGACTCATGGGCCTATTTGTCCTAAAACTTCTAGTCTTCAAAATCACTTATGCATACTTTCCTCAAAACTTCTGAAGTAATTAACACAAAAGTTCTTTTTAACTTTTGTGTTGCACAGAACTTCTGATGCAATACATCAGAAGTTCTGTCCTTACAAAAACCCTAGCCCTAGAAGCTCTGCACTCTCATTTCACACCTCTTAGCTCCTTCTTTAGAAAGGTGATTCAAATTTTCTTGTCATCTATATTTTTCCTCCTTCAAATCATTCTCATTCTAATTCACTCCCAAAGATTTATCACCCCCAGAATCTCTGAAAATCCCATCCTTCAAAAACTTAAGCCAAAAATCCTATCTGCGGCTGCAAATGAAGAGGACTAAGAGGTCCAACAAGCGAGCTGAGATGTCATCTTTAGATTTAGAGATAAGGAGAAGAGAGAGTTTAGAAGAAGAAACTCCAAGAAAAAGAAGAAGAACAGAATATATTCTTAAGGTAATCTTCGATAACAACTCTTTTGCTTATAATTAGTTTATTAAGTATTTTGAAGGAAGAAAGATTGTGAAAGGAAGAGTCTTTGACTTTGAGGTATTTGGAGAAATGGCCTAAATCTAGAGGTGAAAAACTAGATTAAGTTCCAAGGATGGGAAAGTTTCATGAGTTATAAGGATAAATCCTAACTAGAATGCTCTAAGCCCTGGTCTCCAACTTCAACTACAATACTAGGAAATCATGGATTGGAAGTACTGAAATAGATCTATCTCCGAAGAATATAAAAAATGCATTTAATATTCCTAAGATAGAACAACAAGAAATAGATTAGTAATTTGACAGAACTATACTATTTTCATATTTGACTAGAGTAGAAATTAAAGAGAATGTGACATACCCCCATGTCAACCATTTGAATTTAGATCTCAAGCTTACTCATATGTTGGTTTTCGAAAACATATATCCTAAGATGGGAGGTACATATTAGATTTTTGAGAAAGAAGCCAAGATATTATGGGCTATGAGGCACGGAAAGAGAATAGATCTGGCTCAAATAATTTCTGATCAACTATACTTGGTGAAGATATCTATCGAGTATTATCTCCCATATGGGATAATTATGAGCAAATTTCTAAGGACAATAACATTGATCTCTCCGAAGAAGATGGAGAAGAATTCGTGGCAAGAGAAGTAATAATTAAAGATACTCTAAAGAGAATTGGCTTCAAGTTAACTCCATAGGGATGGATCTCCCCAAAGCCAAGAAAAGAAGATCAAGTAAAAAGAACAGAAATTGGAGAATAAAGAAGAGATAGGTAAGGCACTATGGAACAAGCAACAAGAGAAGAAGCCACAGGAAGAAATAAGGAAGTGACAAAATTAGAGGATAGAGAAGAAAGTACAGAGCGGTGCCTTCAAGATATACCCAAACTCAACCACAATCCTCAATTCCTCCACCTCAACAACACACCTATTCAGCTCCACAAAACCTTGATACTATTTTTTCAACCCACCTATTACCCATCTTCACAAGAATAACCAACAATGAAATCCAAAACTCAAACCTTAACCAAAAGATGGATTCAATTTGGGAATCAGTGGCTCACAAGCTAAATGCACTGATTACTCAAATTGAAGCTATCAAAACCCAACCTCAAACCTAACATTTACCATCCTATCCACTCTCTCCATAGCATCATTACAAATCCCCTTCACCCGTTTATTTTCCTATACATTCGTCGTTGTCCATTTCACATACACATACTCTAACTCTAGAAATTGTCTAGCCTTAGGTTGAAAAATCTGAAGCCATCATTCAAACACCCCCACACACATAACCCTCTTCAGTATTTGCAAAATTCATTCCCATTGAACCATTACCCATCTGCCAGAGGATTATCTTTCAAATCTAAATAGAGCTATTGTTAAATATGAAAAGTATCTCACTCAAGTACCACTTCCTATCTTTCATTTTCTTCCAAAATATTTTGACTGGACTTGGTTTGATCTTGTTCGATTGGGAGAACTGATCCCCACTCAAATTGAAGAAATTCCACCATAATGAAAAATAACTTCAACTCCTCCACCACCTCCTCGAAAACCAAAGGATGAAAACTATGATATTCTTCTTCGTATCTATCATCCAATCAAACACATATTCTAAAATTCACAACTTAGAAATCAATTCTGCAATCTCTAGAATGTTTCTATCTCACTACCTTGTCAGCCATCCATCAGCTCTTCCATTTCTACAAATCATGGATTAGATTGCTCTCTCTAGAATTCAACTGAGCATTGATCCTCCTCTCACACCCATTGGTCATGAAAATAAAATTTCTCAGTTAACATCTTTTTAAGATGTATATACTAGGAAACTTCTTCAGATGCTTCCAGCATCAAGGCCCCTAGAATAGTTTTCCCATCTCCCTCAGGACATTTTAACAACATTTTTATAACTAAGGAAGAATCTTTGTTCTATTCTAAAGCAAATTTGAAAGCTATTACAAACAATCTTCCACTTGCTTATCCATAGCTTGCTAATTCATCACTTCTTCACAAAATTTGGATGAATTATCCTAAACCATTCCCTTTACCAAAACCAAAAAATCACCTTTTCTAAAGACATCCATAAAACCAAACACCTCACCTTTCCAAAAACCACCTCCAAAACAAAAGACAGCCAGAAAACCAAAAACCTCACCGACCCCAAAACCAAAAGCATCCAGAAAATCACTTTCTATTCCCATACAACAAATTGTCCAAGCAAAACCAAAAAGGAAACCCAAAATTCCACCTCCCAAATTTCACAAAAAGGCGTCTCCTCCTCGTTATACTCTGTATTGTGAGGAATACATGGCTCGAATAAATGCAAATACTAAAGCCATTCTCAAGAAGCAGCCTCCTCTTTTTCCTAATCTCTTAGACCCCACATTCAAAGACCGCATCATTTATATTTCAACATACAAAAGCCCCTTCTTAACATAAGAACCACCCACTTGCATTCCCAAAGATCCCACTTTTATTCCCCCTCTTCTTCCTCCTAGAATCAAGAAGGCTGTATCTAAACCCAAATCATCTCCTACAAAACCCACTCAAACACCCACAACCAAAAACAAAACTCCTCCTTCCACCACTACACATTCAAAAAGCCCCCACTTCTTCCCTCTAACCTACAATAGAAAGCTAAGAAATAACAAACTACTATATTTAAACTTACATCTTCTTTTTCTGGCTACATTCATTTTTTTCTGTAATGTTACTTCATTGTCATATGCTTTTTCTGTTGTATCTTAAACTGCATTGATATATTTTTTTGTTCTACTGTATCTAAATACCTTTTATTGTACAATATAGCTATCAATCTAATGTACAAAGTTCTATCACTTTAATGCAATCTCCTATTCCCTTTTACTTCATTCCTTTTGATTATGACAAAAAGGGGGAGTAAAATAAGAGAAGAGAAATAAAAATAAGAGAAGAGAAATAATTTCTCTAGTACATTCATAGTACATATATTCAAGGAGAGCTTACCCAAGCCCCACTAAGTATACAAAGCACATTGCATACATTGATTATTCTGAATTTTTTAAGATTGTCGCTCAAATATTTTATCATCATCAAAAGGGGGGAGAATGTTAAGTCTAACCCCTTTACTAAGCTTGATTTTGATGATGAATGAGATTAAACGATTAAGTTTTGATGATGAACAAACAAATGAGTTAAGAATTAAGATACTAACAAATTACTTTCCAAGTGTTGTAGCATTAAATATCAAAACAAATTATAGAAAAGTAACTGCAAATATTAAGGGTGCTAATTATTACATTAACCCTTTGAAGAAAGATATGCAAAAGAATGCTCAAATAAAAGGACGTTCAAAAGTCATTAAGAAGCAATTAAAAACTTACTTAGAGGCTTAGCATGAAAGACTAGAAATTAATCAGAAGTTATGAAGAAGCATTTCAGAACGACATACGTAACCTAGAAGCACTAAGAAGTTACAAGGTGTAACTCAAAATAACGCCAGAAGCATATCAGAACTGACACAAGATTAAAATGGAATGATATCGCATAACAGAAGACATACACAAGTTATTTAGAAGCATGACATAAGTAAAAACGGAAAATCTATCTGTTCTCAGAAATTCTTCAAAAGTACACTAGAAGGAACTTCAAGCCACATATAGAAGGAACTTCAAGCCACATAGAGTTATGTCAGAAGAAAGCTTGGCATGTCAAAAGCAACTCAAAATATTAACATGCTACAAAGAAGCAATGCAGAACCATGATATCCAACACAGAAGTAATACAGAACCATGACATGCAATACAGAAGTAGTGCAAAACCATGATGCACAACACAGAATCAACTCAAAAACATTATGAGAAGCATGTTCACAAAAGCATAAATCATGAAGATATGCAGAAGCAAAGCCTAAGCTTCATAAGCACATCAGAGGTTACTCAAAAGTTCTTCAGTAGCCTTACATGTGACCATTGAAGAATAAGACAATGCACAGAAATTCTGAAGAATGATACTGCCAAAAATATACTTACCATAGAAACTCTAAAGAACAACTTCAAAAGTTCTATTAGGTTATAAATTGAAGGAAAAAAGTTCTAAGGACACTAGTCAGAATTTTTGAATTTTGACAATTTGCAAAAGTTGTTACTAACTCTGCCTAATTAATTTGAAAATGGTGCTAAAGGTTGTAATGGTTAAAAATTTTCAAATCCTATATAAGAGGATTAAGACAATAATTAATTATCAGAGATTACATTGAAAACTACTTTGAATCAAAAAGAGCATTCACGGTCTCACCACATCAACTACTACGACATTGTCAAAGTATTTAGAGGCTTCAAAATCAGATTTCTGTCAACTTTAAAAGGAGTTTGAATCTAATGTCATTGCTTACTTTGTTCTTTCAATTAAGGTTTAATTTTCATATATATCTGCCTAAGTAAGAGGCATTATTTTCGTACATTCCATTTGAAAAATAAAGAGTTAGTTGATAGGCTCTATGAAACCATCAGTTTGTAAGAGTTTCTGGTTAGCTTTGAAAAATCAGTAAGTTAGTTGGTAAGCTTAGAAACCAACATATAAAAGTTTCTAATAAACTTGGAAAACCAGTAAGTTATTAGTAAACTTGCAAAACTAATAAGCATTATAGTAGAACCTGAGTTTAGTAAGGAGACTAACTCAGAGAAGTGGAGTAGGAATCCAAGAAGGGTCAAACTACTATAAAAATACTATGTGTATGTGCTACAAATTATTTTCTCTACAATTCTCTCAAGTTATTAGCCAAAAATTTTGAAAGCTCAATTCATCATCCCTTTTGAGCTACCACCCAGTTGAGGACCAACAAGTGGTATCAGAGCAGGCTTCACTAGTTAATTTTCAATTACCAGTATATTAACTTGTGAAGAGATTCAAATGGCCAATATGTTCCACAACACATCCACTGAAGGGCAATCAACTTCCAAACCTTCACTTTTTGATGGAACCAATCATGGGTATTGGAAGATGAGAATGCAAAATTTTTTAACTACTACAAATTACCAATTGTGCCTTATAGTTAAGAATGGAAAGAATGTTAGAAACACAGAAGATAAATTTACACGAGAAGATATTCAAATAGTAGAACGTGATGCTAAAGCAAAGATTCGTCTCTACTATGCACTGTCTTCATCTAAATTTGAAAAGATTTTTGCCTGTGATCAGCCAAGCAAATTTGGGATAAACTTCAGGTAGCTCATGAAGGTACAAGTCAACTAAAAGAAACTAAGATCAATATTCTAGTACAGGAATATGAAGCCTTTTCCATGAAAGATTCAGAAACCATCTCTAAAATGTTTGGAAGGTTTCAGAGAATCATCAATATACTAAAATGGTTGGGAGAGAAATATGAAGAACCCAAGTTAGTTAAGAAAATATTGAGATCTCTATCTAGATTTTGGATGCCTAAAGTCACTACTATCCATGAAGCAAAAAATTTGGACAAAATGACAATGGAAGAACTCATGGGATAACTTGTGACTAATGAAGTCTTAATGAAGCAAAAGGTTCCAGATGAATTTAAAGTCAAGAAGATTGCTTTACAAGCTAATTCAATAAATGAAGAATCTTCAGAAGAAGCCTCAGCGAGTGAAGATGATGAGGATATGACAAGGATCACCAGAAGATTCAAAAATATGATTAGAAAGAAGAAATTTGAAACAACTTCAAAAGCAATAACATGAGTAAGGAAAAGAAAAAAGAGATTCGAATATGTTACAATTGCAAAAAATCTAAACACATGAGATTTGACTACCCAAAACCACACAAAAGGCAAGAAGATAAGAAGAAAAGGTATAATTCCTACTTTAAATAAAAGAACATTTTTAACAATAGGAAATTTGACAAGAAGAAGAAAGCAATAACTACATGGTAAATGCTAGAAAATATGATGTAAGAAAGTTTGAGTACAATAGAAAAAGAAAATGAAGCTCAACTCAATTCTCACAACTCCAAAGAAAGAAATCACTAGGAGCGTCATATAGGAATAAGACTCATGGTCATTCATAAAGATGAGGTAAATTAAAAAACTGAAACTTCTAATTTAGAGGAATTACTAGATGAATTATACTCAGATTTTGAAACTTTACAAGCTAAACATAAAGAAACAAAAAGAGAATTGGAAAGAAAAATCTATGAATGTTTTAAGTAAAAATAAGAAAATACTTAGCTTAAAACTAACCATAACATAGAACTTGAGCAAACAAAAGTAGAAAATCATTAACTTCATCATTATTTAAACTAAAGACAAAGAAGAAAACTAGAGAAAACCAAAGAAAGAAAAGTAGCAATCATGGAAGAAAATTAGAAGCCAGACAGAATCAAATTTGGGTACCAAAAACTGTTGCTAACATAATAATATATCAATATATATATAATAATAATTTACTAGCATCTAAAAAACAATGGGTGTGACAATATTTTGCTACTAACCCACCTGGACCCATTCCTAACTGGGAACCAAAATTTATAGTTTCATTTTATTATTACAAGTGGCTTAAGACCCACAAGGAGTAGCAAATGGTATATTGATAGTGGTTGCTTAAGACACATAACAAGGGAGAAGGGAACTATTCATAAAATTAAAAGCTAAAATTGGAGGAACAGTCACCTTTGGAGATAATAGAAAAGGTAGAGTTGTTAGAATTGGTAAGATTAGTCAACCTCCCTCTAATACTATTTCAAATGTTTTATTAATAGAAGGATTAAAACACAATCTATTAAGTGTTAGTTAGTTTTGTGATAATGGATATGAAGTTGTATTTAAATCACATATATGTTCTATAATAGATAGTTCAAATTCATCTGTAATACTTAGTAAAAAATGTGAAATTGTATATCTAATAGATCTAAGTGACATCCAAGTCAAATATCTTGTTGTGAAAAATGAAGAATCTTTGTTGTGGCATAGAAGACTCGTACATACCAACAAGTTCATGATTGAAAAACTACATAACAAAGATCTTGTTAGAGGCTTACCCAAACTAAAATTTGAATAAAATGAATTGTGTGATACTTGCTTAAAAGGAAAGCAAGTTAGAGAATCATTTAAATCAAACAAAGATGTATTCATAACTAAACCACTCTAATTGTTACACACGGATCTTATTTGACCAACAAGAATAAGAAGTCTTGGAGGAAAACATTATGCATATGTTATTATCAATGAATATTCTAGATTCACTTGGATAACATTTCTTACTTCCAAAGATGAGACTTTTCATTCTTTGAAACATTTACCAAGCATGTAAAGAATGAACAAAATTATCATATTATAGTCATAAGAAGTGATCATGGTGGAGAATTTGAAAACAAAAAATTCATGGCTTTTTGTGAACGCAATGGAATTTTGCATGCATTCTCTACACCAAGAACACCTCAGCAAAGTGGAGTAGCTGAAAAGAAAAATAAATCTTTGCAAGAAATGGCAAGGACAATGTTGAGTGAATATGACTTACCTCAACACTTTTAGACTGAAGTAATGAATACTTCATTCAATATTATTAACAATATTTTTGCTAGATCTATACTCAATAAAACTCCATACGAATTATATTATGACAGAAAACAAAACATCTCTCATTTCCATACTTTTGGTTGCAAATGTTTTATTCTTAACAATAGGAAGGAACACCATGTCAAATTTGATAGCACTGATGAAGGCATTTTCCTTGATTATTTCATTTTTAGTAAGGCATTTATAGTCTACAATCTAAAAAATAAAATACTAGAGGAATCCATTCATGTAAAATTTGATTAAAGTACTAAACCCCTTAGAAAGATAAGTGATTTTGATGATGAGACAGGAGAACTCACAACATCTATGGAGAAAACAAAAATACAAAATGAAGACAAAGATTCTTCACAATAAAAAACATGAAAAGATGAAGAAGAAACAAATGATGGATCATCCATCAATGAGGTAAACAATGAAGGTAACAATTCCCTTCCTAAGGATTGGAGATTCATGCATGATCATCCTAAAAACCAAGTAATTAATGATATTTATGACAAAGTGAGAACTAAATTTTTATATCATCAAATATATGGTAATTTTGCTTTCATTTCTCAACTAGAACCAACTTGCATAAATAAAGCTTTAGAAGATGAAAACTAGATTATAGTTGTGCAAGAAGAATTGGATCAATTCAAATGTAATAATGTGTGGACACTTATTCTAAGGCCCAACCATCATTCTGTTATAGGAACCAAATTGGTTTTTAGGAACAAATTAGATGAATCTGGTATAGTGATAAGAAATAAAGCAAGATTAGTAGCCAAAGGATATCATCAAAAGGAAGTAATAGAATTTGAAGAATCATATGCACCTTTTGCCAAAATTGAAGCTATTAGAATGTTTCTTACATTTGCATCTTTCATGAAT
This sequence comes from Pouteria campechiana, assembly GCA_036873735.1. Classification (NCBI taxonomy): domain Eukaryota; kingdom Viridiplantae; phylum Streptophyta; class Magnoliopsida; order Ericales; family Sapotaceae; genus Pouteria; species Pouteria campechiana. Next base: position 19,282 of record JAYJMB010030685.1, on the reverse strand, counting down.
TTCAAGCTTTATCAAATGGATGGAAAAAGTGCATTTCTAAATGGTTTCTTAAATAAAGAAGTTTATGTAGAACAACCTCCTAGGTTTGAAGATTCTTATAATTCAAATCATGTTTTCAAATTCAAGAAAGCTCTCTATGGATTAAAACAAGCTCCTACAGCTTGGTATGATTGATCAAGTAAATTCTTAATAGAAAATGGATTTACAAAAGGTAAAGTAGATACCATACTTTTTATTAAAAGTAATATTCTGATTATTCAAATTTATGTGGATGATATTATATTTAGTGCAGCTAATGATAAATTATATCAAGAGTTCTCTAAAGTAATGCAGGTAGAATTTAAGATAAGTTCAATGGGTGAGATTAACTTGTTTCTGGGCTTCAAGTAAAACAGATGAAGGAATCTTTATCTATCAAGCAAAATACACCAAAGAATTACTCAAGAAATTTGACTTTGAAGAAGGAAAGCATTAACCACACCAATGAGCAAATCCATTAAAATGGATAAAGATGAAAAAGGTAAATCTATCTCTTTTATATTTAACTAAAAGTAGACCAGATATTATGTTTAGTGTATGCATATGTGCACGATTCCAATCAGATCCTAAAGATTCACAACTAATTGTTGTTAATAAAAATTTAGATATCTTTTAGATACTCCAAATCTTGGACTATGGTATTCAAAAGGTTCAAACTTTGAATTAGTTGGGTACTCTAACTATGGTTTTGCAGGATACAAAGTAGAAAGGAAAAGTACATCTAGAACATGTTAGTTTCTTGGAAGCATGATGATATCATGGTTCTCTAAGAAACAAACGTTTGTAGCTTTATCAACTGTTGAGCTGAATATGTAGTTGTAGGTAGTTGTTATGCACAGATTCTATGGATAAAATAGTAATTTGATGATTATGGGTTGAAATATGTTGATACTTCTATTAGATGTGACAATACTAGTACAATAAATCTAACAAAGAATCCAGTATTAACCTTTTCATCTACTTAGAATATGCACCAACTAAAAATTGGTTATTAAACATTTTTACAAAACCTCTTCAAGAAGACAAATTCTATAAAATTAGAAGAGAACTTGGTGTACTAGATTCATGTGCATGAAATAGATTTTTAATTCTAATTTTTAAATGCCTAAAAATAATTTCTCATGCATTTTTAATAAGCTTACACATGGATATTTTATCAAGTTTAGTGGAAGATAGAAATTTCAAATTTTTAGAGTCTATAATAGAAGGATAATGCATAAAAGTTTGCAACCAACTTGTCCCTGAGTAGAAATGTTGTGGAACGATTTGGTCATGGGAATCTCTTCACAAGTTAACTTTTGGTAGTTAGAATTAACTTGTTAAGCCTACTCTAATACCACTTGTTGATTCTATATAAATGAGTAGTTAAGAGGGGAGGGGTGAATTGAGCATATAAAAATTACGGCCAAATAAAAATTAATGAGCTAAGGAGAAGTAGTGATGTAGCACATATGTCATATCTATTTATTTTATTATCATGACTACTTCACTTTCAATATTTAACTTCTCTTAGCCATTCTTGTTTCAAGCATGTAATTGTCTATGTAGTAATATGTGAATTATGTTGATGAAATAGTTAAATGCAAGTTAAAATAATCATGTAGACAAAACACAATAATTTTTATAGTATTTCAGGAACCTCGTCCCTATATCCACTCTTCAAAGAGCACATACCCATTGTGCCTTAAGTTCTACTATATCCCATATAATGGAACTATAAAGTGCTCATAGTACTCTTCTGGATTCCAACTCCAAGGGGCGTAAATAGTATTCCCAACACTCTTCTGGATTCTAGCTCTATGGGGCATAAACATAGTGTTCCCAACACTCTTCTAGCTTCACAAGCTCACCAAGAAACTCAGTAGTTTCGAAGATCACTAGCAAACTTATTGGTTTTCTAGAGCTCACCAATAACTTATACAATGTGGTTTGCTTGAACTCACCATCAACTCATATAGATGATCAACAACATTCATTTTGCGCATTACATTGCCTCTTTTGCTAGGCTAATTTGTACATATTTTGAGCATATGTAAAATGATATCTCGTTGAAGATCATTAGATATCAATACTCTAGGTGTATGATTAAGATAGAACTTTTAAGCCCAATGTCTATTAGCTTAGTGGAGATTGATTATCTAGGAGCAAGTATAGTCTAATTGAAAGAGATGTTACTTATTTAGGCCTTGTTATTGTTTTTCTTTCAACTTTCTCAACCTTCTTAGTTGACACTTCACTACCTTTATATTGCTTCAGAAATTTTTACCCATTGGAGGTAGTTAGGTTTCTTTTGAATGTTGAAGATCATTTTGATTTCTCCCATTGAAAAGCTATCTTATTGAGAAACGTATTTTGTAGCTGGAAAGCCTACAGTGCCATTCTTCAAGAAGATGATTTTCTAATTTTAGCAAATACTAGATAAAGACTTTTCTACTTGACTGACTCTTTCACTATTTTGGATAGACGCCCATTAACCCGAAGGGACACAACCTCTAAGCATTGCAACCTTTATTAGAGTGTAGACTACTTTCCTTTGAATTTCTTTCCTTCTTTCCTTTATCTTTTCATGTTTTGGATTTGTGTTTTGTAAGTAATAGACAAAGTGGCTCAAAGTAGATCCATAATAGATAACTTTTTTTTTGTAATTTTATTAGAGACCATTGTAGCATTTTACTTTATCTTCTAGTTTGTCTATTGTAAGTAACAGATGAATTGTAAAGGTGTAGATGAAGTTCTTCTTCTTTATTATTCTTCAAACAATGTTCTCTTAGCCGACGATGTTTCTTTCATCAGGCAATGTAGCTTTGTCTGTTGTAAGTAGCAAACGATCTTTGTGGCATGGACAAAGCTTGTTCACAACAGACGAAGTGACTTTCACTAGACGAAGTCTTCTTTCTGATGTAGCTTTATCTATTGTAAGTAACAGACAATTCTTTTTAGTAGACAAGGCTCCTTCCCAGATAGACAAAATGACTTTATTTGTTATTTGTCTATTGAAATCAGCAAACAAAGTTGTAGGCCACAGACAAATGATTCATCTATTGGTTTATTTATCGTAAGTGATAGATGAAGTTGTGGCATGTAGACAAATCCTCCTTTTAGTTGTTCATATGATGTGTTGTCTATTAGAAATAACAAACGAATTGTTAAGGCATAGATGACTTGTTTCTTTAGTTGTTGTCTGATGGTTTGCAAATCGCAGACAACCCTTGCAGAAAAAGATGACAAATAAGGTTGTTCTTTTGTAGCTACTGTGCCGCTCCTACTTCATTTTCTATATTTTCTGCAAAAATTGCAGACAAGTTCCTTTGCCTCTTTAGTTTTCAAATGAGCTTTACAAGAGAGACAAATGCTTGAGTAGGCTTCTTCATTTATCTGATTTTAGCTCTATTTCATCTCTTGCTTCTACAAACTGAATTCGTCTATTGTTGTGGATAAGTGTTTATTATAAGCGGTGTTCTGACTTCTCTATGGAACAATTTGTTTGAATATTCCTGAGGCAGATGTTGTCTGACACTGACTTTATTTATAGATGATTTGCTCGATCACTCGTTGAGGCTTCAACCTCATAGCTATAGATATACTTGATGGCTTCTTTTCAAATTTTCAGTGTCATTCTTTCTGAGCTTCCTTGTCTTCTTTTTTGTTGGTGGATTGTGCTTGCTAATGCATTTGTTGTGTGCGCTATCTGATCCATTTGAGTTATTTCTCTGTATTCTCATATCTATTTTTATAATGCTTGGTAACACAACTATTAGTAACACACGTGTTTACTCATATGTTATTGCTCATCATCAAAACTTGGTTGTCTGTCATATGCACTATTTGATTCAACATTCTCCCTCTTTTTTATGATGAAAAAACATCTGAGTGAAATACCTTTCAAGAGAGAAAATATCATTAGTATAAATGCACATGAATTTTACGCATGGATAAATGTATTATGGTGTCCCCTGACTTAGTCCACAGTTTGCTTATTTGAGTAGGTACCATAATTAATCTTTACTCTGTATTATTCTATTCACTCATTGCATTATATTTGTCTCCTTTTTTATCATAATCAAAAAGATGAATATCTTATCAAGAAATGACATTCAAACAATATGGAAAATCTACAAATTGAGAACTTTATCTACTTCATTGATGTGCAAAGTAAATGTACAAGATTGAAGTACAAAGATATAGACAAAATAAAAATACAATGTATTTAGTAGTCTTAACATTATTCTTAGATTGTAATATATTTTCCTTGTAATTTACAACCTTGAGGCAATGTTGAAATTCAGGATTTGCTAAATATGGATAGGAAAGAGGTTTTCCTTGAGCACTGGCTTTAGCATTATCATTCTTCTTTTGTATAAAGTGTGACTTATGGGAATAGAGTTAATGTGTCTATAATTTTTAAGGGTTCAGCAAATTTTCAAGGTTTAGAAATGGATTTCTTGGTTTTAGTTATTGGAATTTTGATTCTTGAGGAAGGAGGAGGATTGGGTAAACTAAGAAGAGGAGAGACATATTAGAGGAAGAAACTATTGGGATGGACGGTGAAGTCCCAAATTTAATGGAGATAGTTCCTTTAGGTTCAATTACTCTTATCCTTTCAAAATAATCTAGATTATTAAATTCAGGAAAGGGTGGGGGTAAGTTAGCAAAATATGTATTGATCTGCATGAACCTACGATGTCGATATACATCATATGGGAGATAAAATAGACTCGGGTCTGATGCATCAAGACCATTGCGAGGTGATGTTCTCAAAGTTGTCATCACAAATAAGGATTTGTTTGTTTGAGGAGAAATTGGTGTGGATGATGATGAAGGTGTAACACCCAGCACCCTCACCCTATGCGTTTTGACTATACCACACCAAGGCCGATGTAGAACGCTACCATTTCCCTTCTTCTTAGGAAAATCTTATCATATTCTCATAATTTTCCTAATTCTAAGGGAAATTTCTTGCCTAAAATTCGGCAAAGTCTGCCCTAAAATATGTGCAGTTATACCTGATATACATGTATGAAATCAAACAAAATTTGCATTTCTATAATCAAATGATAATAATTAACACTACACTCACACTCATAACTCTGCCCAAGATTGGAATCAGATCATGATGGCAATACATTTCCTGGATTAATACAATTTAATACATAATCTTATGCTTAAATGATTTATTATGACATGCAATACATTATTTACAATTTGATACAATTAAATTATTATACAAGAATATCATGGGATTCTAATCCCCACATCTTATCATACCATTAAAAGTCATCCACTTTTGCTCACTAGTCCCAATCCATAATTAGGAGTCTTCACTTGGTCTATTTATTAAAAAAATTAATATAACAAGGTGTAAGTCTGGGCAACTCAGTAAGTAGGCAAAGAAAAAATAAAATAATAATTAATCATAATAGCACGTTCTAACCCAGAAAATGTATCAAATATGACATAATTCAAATTTAAACCATTATTATAAACACATAACATTCCCATCTCCTCCTAAGATGTACAACCCAAGGTAACATAGCATGAGGCTCGCATCCTCATTCTTTCCATGTACACTCTATGCCTTCTCGGTGTTTAATATCATACAATGCCATTCCGATACTTCACATCCCATTCGAGCCAATTTGGCTCATCACATCATAATACACGCCATACATGATGTCATATCTCTAAACATGCCATGTAGGTATTACATATCCACTCATGCCCTATAGGCATAATATTGCAGTTGTGCCTTTAAAGCACATTACATCATTATACATATCTATACTATTATGGAATGCTTCCCATTCCATTCATACATACAGCCTTATGATATATCATGTCATTTACATAGTTATAAGAAATCACTTATCCCATCTTTATCACTCATTAATAATATTATAATAGGGAATTATACTTTCCCTAATAATTCATACAATGAAAACACATCTATATAACATGCTATCAAATCTTAATATGGGATATACTCATCCCATTTATTCTTTCCATTACACACTTGGGATTCCCTATCCCTTTCATATAGACATTCATGCACAAGAATAAGCATAATAAGGGATATTCTAAATCCCCATTACTCACATGTCTAAATCATAGACCAATTCGACTATGGGATATTCCACTCCTCAACATCCATGTATAACAAATATAATAAAGACTGAATCTAGGGCTGCAGTACCCCATCAATCCAACATGCATGCCAATGTTCACAGCCATTCACATATGAGAAAGAAATATTCATGGGATACATCATGTCGTCAATCATTCATACATTTGTCATACCCAACAAATATTAATCTTAAACAAACATGAGATATTTACAATCCCTCATCCAAAACACATATGCCCAAAGCAAACATCGGATACCTTCTATCCTCATCCATTCATTCAAATCAAATAGGAGGCCACCTACTTACCTTAGGCCCTTAGGTCCAAACCACTTTCCTCCCGCTTTGTCTTTTCATCCATCTTAGATCATCCTGTACGGGGCCACAATCCCATTTACTTCACCATTTATAATCATATATTACACACATCAGGCCATTAATCATTTACCCCATCATTAATTCAATAAAAATCAGGAAATCCCTAATTTTTACTATTCATAAAAACCTTAGCTTTGAACTTTTCATAATTTCTCATGAAAAATCATCATAATCATTGTATTAAACCATTCCCTCATGAATTTATGCTTAAATACATCAATTTAAGCCCAAAATTCCATCATTTCTCCCAAATCACAAAACCCTAATTTAAGTTAAAACCAAATTTAGATGGGAAAAAGCTTCTTACCATAGAATCCAAGTGTGGCTGACACTCATAAGCATTAATTCGAGCCCAAATGTCCAAAAGCTCCTTCTAAGTTGAAGAAAATTGGATTTTCTTCCCTTTTCCATGGTCCAAACTCCAAGAAAACTAGGTTTAGATGTAAGCTTAAGTAACGTCCCACCTAAATCTTCTTATTTTCAATCCAAAATCACAAGGTTTTGAGGTGGGTAAGGGCTAGGGCATGAGAAGTGGGCATAGGGAAGAAAATGGATAAAAATGACATGAAATGGGATGAACCAACTTTAAAAAGTCAGGTTGCTGCCACTCACTAGCCACTTGCTGTCAAACTGCAGGTGCCTAGACCGTAGTCAGTATGGCAGCCGCCTGCCATACCACCTGCCACTATCCAATGAGGTTTTTTTTTCCCGAATCCATCCATAACCACTTTCCCTGTTGCCTGGCATACCGACTGGGGAGCGTGGGTTCCTGGTATACCGCCTGCGGCCTTATCTCTCCTATTTCCACTATTTTTAAACATATTTCACTATGGCCAAATATAATTATCCAAAAATTAATACCCTAGGTGTTACAGATGGTCCTTGAAAATTTAGTATGAAGTTATCAATAAATTCATGTATGTTTGGAAGATTAGGCTTGAAGTTTTTAGGGAAAGGCCTTTTAATGAGATCAACATTAAGTTTTATGAATTTAGGGTTATCAAAGTATGAAAATTGAAGATCCAAGTAGCTAAAACTTGCCTTTTGAGCTTTCAATTCAGATGAAGTATGTTTATTTATCTTTTGTTTGTGTTGAATTTCTTCTTCTATTAATCTTATCTTTTTACTAAGTTTTATTAGTGGTGGAATGGAGATATCAAGAGATAAATTTTTTAGGATCTTTTGTGGAAGTGAGGTAGAATTTTTTTGGAAATGCAGAGGTGCTTTTCCTTTTTTAGTAGGAGTGAATTTCCTAGTTCTAATGATGGAGTGATGAGGATAAGTGGTTCTATGGGAGATACTTAATGAAAGGTAAGTGTTTTTCTTTAAGGTAGTTTTTATGGTTTTGAGAATTTGAGCAAGTGGTATTTTTGAATCAGAGATTACTTCATCTGATTTAGATGGAGATGAACATGAGGAAGATGTAGAAATTGGAGAGTTGTGAGTTGTGTGAGAAGGAGAAGTTGAGGAATGGGTACTCTTAATTTGTGAAATAGATTTGGTTCTGTGGACTAGAGAAAATTTTGGAGAGGTTGAAATGATTGTGTTTGGTCATTGATGGATTTGGCTGAGGAAATTAGAGTGTCTAGTTTTCAATCCATTGAATTCATCCTAGCCTTGAGAGCTAAAAAGAATGTTTCAACATTGATAAGTCTTCTCTCTAGATCTTGTGGAATCGTATGAGTTGGTGAAGGTGAGTGGGTTTGTCTGAATGATTTTGGATAGTGAGGTGGAGATGGTGAAGCTGTTGCCTCTGCTTCTATTATTGCTGAGCTTGAATGTGTATGTTCCTCTGGTTGATCTCCTGATCTTCCTTCTTCATTTCTTATCATTTCTATCGTAGGATCTTCATTTTCCATTCTTGCACTTTCATTAGCAGTGAAATAATCTTGTGTCATCTCATCTATCATTTCAGTCACAAAATGTTTAGTGACATCTTCTCTATTTAGTTCATCAGTTTGCCGTTGAGGGAACTTCCTCGCTTTCTTCTCCAACTAATTCAAGCCTTTCTTCTTCTTCCTCTTCTCTAACTCTTTTTCCTGCCTTCCTTGCTCTCTTAGTGACCACTCATTTTGATGAAATGGATATCCCCATTCTTTTCAATGTCACCTTATTAATCATGTCTAAGTACTTGAATTATTCTAGTACTTCATGTGATAGATTCACCTCTGCCTTTTTGAATATTTTGATCATTGCCATTCCATAGGGTAGAGAAATTCTTGATGATGATTTTACCTGATGACGTTGTTCAATTATGAGTTTGGTTAGATCTAGTTTCTTCCTGTATTTCAATGTCGACAGTCCTTGCATCCCTTTCTGAAATGTTATCCCTACTTCCAATCTTGGGATATAAATTATTGCTTAAGATATTGTGAGCAAGTCTCAAATTTACATCTAGATTCTTAGGGTTGAGACTTTTTACATTGTCCTCAATGGTTGTTTTGGTTAACTGTGAAAATAGCTCTTTCCTGGGTATTGGCCATTCAAATATCTGCATTTCAATCATGGGGAGATTTAAGCATTCTCTGATGCTTTCAGGGGATAGTCTATTTCCTTATCCCCAATCTAGGACTTCTTCATCTTAGTATCATAGTTGCAAAGAAGTATTTCCACCATTCTCAAATAATATTTATCTTTGCAACTCTTGAATTCATTCCACCCCAGGAAACTTATCCAACTACATACTTCCATCTTCATTTCTTTGAAGAAATCAAAATCAATAGCCTTTCCTTTCAATACCTTTCTTTTGTTATACATGCTCATAAACTCATGATAGCTTTGCTCATCATTTTGAAAGGTTACCTCAAGACACCAGTTTCAATGAAACCTTAGTTTGTGAGGTGATTGCATCTCTTCTGACTCTTCTTTGTCCCTTCTTTTACCGAAAGTAGATACTGAAGTCATCTCTGCATTCCTTAAATCTGCCATCTCTATCAGTCAAGGTTTTAGGGTTTTGATGTGGAGGAACTTAGGAGATTTTTGGCAGTGAGATGGGTAGGGGAAAATGGTGCCAAGAAGATGAGGAGTGGAGAGGAAAACAGTGGAAATTTGAATTGCCTTTTTCTGAGGGAGGACTGCCGCTTATAGTGAGTGGGATAACTGCATCTGTTACAAGGTTAAATAGGAGATTTATCAATTATGTCCTCAGAGCTTCAAACAAACTGAGTGGCCTCAGACTATCCTACAGACAAAGTGATGACTTCGTCTGCTAGCAAATATGAGATGATGGGGTTTTTCAATTTGTTTTGATCTGAGATAAGCATGATTTTCTGAGGAGATAATATTAGTTTGCTTATGATTAGGAGTCTTTAATTTTCAAAGCTTTGAGTGATTAATTTCTTTATGTGCATTAGCAAATCAATGAATCATGTACAAATGATTCTGAATGATATAATTTCAATTTTATAGGTAGCTTACTATGTATGGCATTCAAGATGATATGCTATCAATCAAGTAACATTCAAAGCAAATATAAATTTTTTGAAGATTTGAAAATTTAGATCAGGAAGTTACCTCATTTTCTTAAACTGAGAAGATACTAAACATTGCTTACTTGATTGTCTTCAGCTCCTTTAGATTCTCCTTAAATACTTCTTCTAACTTCTCTTGTCTCTACACCTTTTGTATAGAGTCAAATTGGTTGGGTCTTCTGGACTTTGTTAGCTTTGTCACAAATAATTTCTCATACATTTTTAACAAGGCTACACATGGATATTTTATCAAGTTTAGTGGGAGACAAAAATTTCAAATTTTTAGAGTCTATAAGTGTAACGTCTACCCTCCCGAGGTACTCCATTTCACATTGCAAATACACTATAGTAATACCATGACTTTCCCACTTCCAGGGCGGGGTTACTCTGATACCATTTTCTAATTTATCTAATTTCTGCAGATAGGATAGAGTCTCCCCTAAAAAGGGGGCTATCCACCAAGGGTACAAACATCCATCACATATAATAATACGATTTTCAATTAAAGTCATAAAACAAGAATTTATATACTTCAATAGACCTCTATTTATCCCACTACACCCATATCACTCTACAGGTTCCTCCCAGAACCGTGGCTGCATCATGATGACAATGAACATATCTTCTCATTATACCACACCCATCCACATATATGATTACATAATGATATGCCCACACATATAAAATATATAGTATATATGAATCTCATCAATTTAAAACACACTTGTACATCAAGGGATTCCAATCCCATTTAAATGATACAACACTCAATCGCACTTTACCATTACATTCCAATGTAATATATAATACATTAAGATTATGACATACCCCAAAATAATATACAACATGCCATAGAATATCACATAATATATCTTCTATCTTTTGCTTACTAATTTTGACTTCTCCTGGCTTGACCTATCATCTAAAAATATAAAACAAGGGTGAGTCTAAACAAACTCCGTAAGTAGACTGTGTGACATCTAATAATCAAACCAATCTCAACAGGCCACAATGTGAAGAATACAGTCATTCCACCCTCCTTATAAAAAGTTTCATTATTGAAACTTTAAATATCAGTCCCCAAGTCACAATATCAGATCATATCTCATATTATCTGCACCAATTTTCCACTATGCACTCCAATATTTAAAAGCAACCAAAGCTTAACCATTTTAATCCTCATGATTCCACCATCAACACAATCAAATCAATATGCTATACTCACAAGGAATTTTACAATCAATGCCAATACCATGCATGGCATATAGTCATATTTAATGGGTCATACATAGTCAGACTTAATGAATATACATGCAACTGGCCAGCTCCAGGCTAGACACAAACAATGCATGATAAATGATACATACTATAGAGGCTCAATCTTATGTAGTTATCATGCTTCATCTACATATCATATTTATTTATTTTTATTTTAGTCAATTCTTGCATTATCAAACCAATGCCACCATGCTGCCACTTTGGCAGCCGTCACCCCAAGGGTGTCAATCATTCTTCAATTGGTTAGGGTTGGTGGCACCCCTACCATTCTATCCATTGGTTAATACATAAGTCTCATAATAAATAATCAATAGGGCCATCCTAGCAAGTACCCAAACCTCAATGCACATATAGAGTAAACCTCAAAGGCTTTACCATCCCCTTCCATTGGGCCTCCATCACCCCACCATCAGGGCTTTAGCTCCCTTCAATTGGGGCTTATCCACCTCAAGGTACCATACAATGCATTGCTAATAACACATACTCAAGCATATCCATGCGAGTCACACACCCGTTTCATGCAGGCACCATGATAATACATTTTCTAAGACAAGCTGCTCAGAATGCCAGTAAACTCAAGTCATCATCAAATACAAATCTCAATAAACCCATCACAATAATCTCATAACATACTGCATAACAATGTATAATAATGCCAATGCAATAATGTATGATAATAACAATGTTGCATCAATGCAATGCTCATGATTCATGTTGTCATACAATCTAGGCTATACAACCTCATCCCATACTACCATCCACATAACCACCTCTAACCAAGCCATCTAGGCCGATTATCAATCAACGCCTGGTCACGTCGGCTACCCACACAACCTCTCACAACAACTGGTGGTTTTCACGAGCTAACCACCAACTCAATGAAATACTAATGGTTTTCACAAGCTTACCACCAACTCACTAAAATACTAGTGGTTTTAATGAACTTACCACCAACTCACTGAAATACAGGTGGTTTTCGCGAGCTTACCACCAACTCACTTGTTTCCAATCTTAGCAGCAAATGTATACAACTTTACATTAATCAACATATATCATTCAAAATAGATTAGGCTCATAGCCAAATACTATGTCAAGCAGATGAGGGAATACACAATTTTATCATTCACATGATAAATGAAAATAACTCATTTCAATCATATTGGAATCTAATATCAAATCGACACAATCATGGCACATAGGCCAATCTATTCAATTTAACTTACTCATAAGCAAAGTTATTCAATAAAATATGTAGTCATGTCATCATTTATCATGAACAATCACTATTAAAATACATCAGGGCTCTCATAGCTCTGTATGCAATTCATTCCAGAACTCCTTCAATTCTGAGTCCATTACATAATTCAACAAAATATATAAGAAGAATTCATTTATCCAGATACACATCTAAGACTTATACCATAATAAGCCATGTTTAGTCAATCAATCATATAACCCACAAGGGTTCACACAATCCAATAAATTTGGGTTCATATCACCCTGAAATCTAATGATTTCATAATCCAACCAAACAAATAGTACTATCATCAGTTCTAATGACTATTCATGAAACCTCATAGTTTCATAAATTCTCGTATTCATTATCTATGCCACCCAAGAAATTTTACACTTATGTTGTTATCATCAACATCTCAAGGCATACCTTTCTCTAAACTAATCATTCTTTAACCCATATGGGCATGTCATTTTCTAACTCTTTAAATAACCACTGCCATCATGATTTTGTAGCTTGTCACACACACCATACCATACTCCAACTTTGATAGCACTTCTATTGCCCCACCCTCCTGGGGCAGTTACTCCATTTTACACTGCAAATACACAATGATCATACCATGACTTTCCCACTTCCAGGGTACTGATACTATTTTCTAATTTATCTAATTTCTGCAGATGATCGAACAGAGTCCTCCCTAAAAAGGGGCTTATCCACCTAGGATACAAACATTCATCAGATATAATAATACAACTTTTCAATTAAAATCATTAAATAAGAATTTAACACTTTCATAGACCTCTATTCATGCACACCACACCCATATCACTCTACAGGTTCCTCCCAGAACCGTGGCTGCATCATGATGACAATGAACATATCTTCTCATTATACCACACCCATCCACATATATGATTACATAATGATATGCCCACACATATAAAATATATAGTATATATGAATCTCATCAATTTAAAACACACTTGTACATCAAGGGATTCCAATCCCATTTAAATGATACAACACTCAATCGCACTTTACCATTACATTCCAATGCAATATATAATACATTAAGATTAGGACATACCCGAAAATAATATACAGCATGCCATAGAATATCACATAATATATCTTCTGTCTTTTACTTACTAATATTAGCTTCTCCTGGCTTGACATGTCAGCTAAAAATATAAAATAAGGGTGAGTCTAAACAAACTCCATAAGTAGATTATGTGACATCCATAATCAAACCAATTCAACAAGTCCAATCCATCCAAATAAACAGGGATCCATAAGGCATCCCACAAACCCAGTCAAATAATACATTTTGGAGCTCAATTCAACATCTCAACAGGCCACAACGTGAAGAATACAACATCAATTACACATTCTAAAGCAAATTACATGCTTTGGGTTGATCACCTATTCCAAATCACATGTCTATATAACACATATGCACATAGTATAATTTACATTCATGGGATAACTACGATCCCTTCATTCAGACATCCATACACTCAAATAACAATAGCAAATATAAGTAGGGGATACCTTCTATCCCACAAAAACATACATTAACATAAAATATCACAATGGTTTATTATATAATAATCAAAGACATGTACACATCATAGCATCTTGGGATCCTTACTAATCCCAATTCTCACACATATTCACATTGCATACAATAAGAAATGGGATATTCACAATCCCATCTAAGTAACATACACAATCATCAATCCATATATTTGCATATAAGTACATTATCAAATTACTCAGGGTATAATCACTATCCCCCCAAATCACACTGGTAAACATGCACAACCTACTTACCTCAGAATAATCCGCTCCAAAATCCACATCTTTTCAAACTCGGCTTATCGCCTCCATGTCAAAAAATCCTACACATATCATATGAATCCTATATATTATTTCCATGTACATGTATAGGAGCAATTATCATTAATATAATGGAACATAATGATTAAATTTTCAACTTAAGGCATCACATTGCATTTTACATGATTTCATTTTTGCACCACCAGATGCAGTCATAGTAAATTGTGCATAACATACTCATATTAATTCCAAATTGATTCATTTTTATTTAATTATTTAGATAAATTCAATTCCTATAACTTTGATATTGAACACTTTTTCTAATTTAGTCTCTATATTGGGTCGTTGGGTCTCACAAATGACACCTTTTGTAGTAAATTATTTTTCAGGAACAGTTTTAGTAATTTGGGCATAAATTTCTCATATGAATTCAAATTTAAGTGATTCTTCTGTCATTTTGTAGATAATTCCAAGATATACATATTTTATGCTTACACATTTACTAATTTAGCTCATAATGTGAGTCATGATCCCCTTAAATTAATGCTTATTGATTTGAAGATCGTTACACTCTTTTAGCTATAACTCTCTCATATCAACTCCAAATTTAATGGTTCTTATGTCACTGAAAAGATAATTTCAATATCTAAAATTATTATGTTTACAAATTTTCTAAATTAATCAATATATGGCTCAAAATTGGGACACCATCAACACTATTTTAGTAATGGACACTCTAGCAACGGGCAAATTTTAGGGTATTTATTTCCTGAATTTATTTGGATATGTTAATGTTGGAATTTTTTACACTAAAACTTGAAAATTTCTATTCCAACATATGGAATATAACAATATATTTTTATATTTAGAAAAGAATTCATTTTGTAGGTTTTTAATCAAGCTCAATAGGGGTACTTGATATGCATTTAATTTCAGTGCACATGTTCCACTTTCAATGCAATTTCCAATCTATTTTCAATTTTTTTTAAAATGAAAATCACATATGCTAAATGAGGACATTAAATATGATTAAATTAAGTAATAAAATGATATTTAAATTAGCATATGACATGTCATATTGCAATAAACATTAGTGTCCAAAATTTTAGCATTAAACCATCCAAAAAAATACATTTTAAAACACCTGGTTATTTTAATTAGTGTGAAATTTCCACTACCAATTAATCTAGAGACATACCCCTTAATTATCCCTTAATCACCTTCCACAATCACAGCCCTATACATTAAAGAAGTGCAATTTAATTTAGCAACTACTCCATTTAATGTTCTGTTCATTGCATACTAACTATCCACTCAAATTCATCATCCAATTACCATTTGTTTGGGCCCACTAATTGTCCCATTAGAGTGTTGATTAATAAATGATTAATTCCCTATAATTATGCCTAATCACCTTGTTTAAATTATATAATTTCAGCCTCTAAAATTAAATAAATAGTAGGGTATTCTCATTGAATTTTCAATTCCACTTGCTGAATTTTTATTTCTATTTCAATCATCCTTCAGCTTAAATTAGCTAAAACTTAATCACACCCTAATAGAACTAATTACAATCCCTAGTTCAGCTTGGAAAATTTACAACAAACCCTAATTAATAAGTTTAATCCATAATCAACAATTTTAGCATTGTTTCCACAAAATGATCCCATACACATGATAATCATCATAAATCAACAACCTACATACCTGAATTTTTTTATTTCCTTGGTGGATTCCAATTGCAGAGATTTATCCTTTGATTTGGTTAGCTGCCCACCTTAATCCAAAGAACAAATCGTGGCCATTAGCTACAATTTCCACCACTTAGAGTTTGCTTCCACTTTTGTTGATCAAAACCATCTAAATCTAGTTTTTGGGAGATGGGGGAGGGAGTTTCACATGAACAGGGCATGAACAGAGTGTGGGCACGTTGAAGGAGATGAGAAAATGGGGTTATGTTGCTTCTTTTATAAGCTAATAAATATAGTAGTCTGTAGCCTATATATGACCATGCACATGCACCCTCTTAAACTTTTCAAACTTACATCAATCCTTGTTTTGAACATGTTAGGCTACCCATTTCATAAATCATATGCTCATATTAATTTTCCATCCATTAAATATATTACTTCCATAATTTTATCATTTATTTTTTAATTAAATTGATTAAATTAATTTTTTAGAAACTACCACAACTCAATTTTTTAGCTTTCCATATACAATTTTTAAATTTTATTCACTTGATTAACATGTGTCCTCATCATACTCACATTAATATCAGTATTCCATCTATTTTTATAATTTTTTCTATAATAAAATGTAATATTTTTTCATATTTACACCTTTGGTATTCCACCAATTTAAATCCTCTTTCTTTTTCAATTAAACCACTTATTTAACACACTTTGATGCATTTCCAACCTCATCCTCATCTTTGTATTAATAATCCACTCAATTCCATAAATTTTCCATGACAACTTTGTTAAAAATTTAATTATACTCCAATATAACCCATGCCAAACTGGCAAAAATTAACAAAATTGAAAATTCACATACCTAGAATTTTCAGTACTTCACAATACCAGAAAAATAATGCATAAAAGTTTGCAACTAACTTGTCCCTGAGCAGGAATGTTGTGGAATGATTTGGCCATGGGAATCTCTTCACAAGTTAACTTCTAGTAGTTAGAATTAACTTGCGAAGCCTATTCTAATACCACTTGTTGGTCCCATGTAAACGAGTAGCTCAAGAGGGGAGGGGTGAATTGAGCATATAAAAATTATGGATAAATAAAAATTAATGAGCTAAGGAGAAGTAATGATGCAACACATAGGTAATTTCCATATCTGTTTGTTTAATCATCGTGACTGCTTCACTTTCAAAATTCAACTTCTCATAGCCATTCTTATTTAAGGCATGTAATTGTGTTTATAGTGATATGTGAATTATGATGATGAAAATAGTTATATGCAAGTTAAAACAATCATGCTGACAAAAAACCTAATAATTTTTATAGTGGTTCAGGAACCCTGTCCCTATATTTACTCTTCTAAAAGCATACACTCATTGTGCCTTGGGTTCCACTATATCCCATATAATGAAAATACAAAGTTCTCCCAATACTCTTCTGAATTCCAACTCCAAAGGGCGTAAACAATGTTCCCAACACTCTTCTAGATTTCAGCTCCATGGGGCATAAATATAGTGTTCCCAACACTCTTCTAGTTTTACGAGCTCACCAAGAAACTCACTAATTTCGAATATCACCAGCAAAATTATTAGTTTTTTAGAGCTCACCAATAACTTATACAATGTGGTTTTCTTAAGCTAACCACTAACTCAAATAGCTAATCAATGACACTCATTTTGTTAGTCCCATTCAGATGGTGACTCAAAAGGAGGGGGGGTGAATTGAGTCTCCAACAATTTTGGCCAGATAGTAATTAAAGTACAAGACTAAAGAAATTACTGATAACACAATGCACTTAGACAGGTATTTTATAGTGGTTCAGCCCTTCACTTAGATTCCTACTCCACTTCCCTGAGTTAGCCTTCTCTGCTAAACTTAGGTTCCACTAACACCTTTGATCAGTAACCTTCTGATCAAACAAATACATTTATTAGTTTCCAAGCTCACCAACTAACTTATATAAGTATTAACCAAGTATCCTACTTGCTTTTACTACATAGATGCAAGTCCTTGACTTGCAAAAATATGCAAGAATAAATGTGTACAAGTATTAATGCCTCTAACAACCTGATTTTGTATGAAGTTTAAAAGCATTAAACAAAAATAATATAGCAATAAAAGTAGTAGGATTCAATCTCTAGAAGTGGTTAAATGAATGACTTTAAATGCTTCTATGAATGAACTGCAGTGGAGTTGAAGTCATGGAAGAAAAGCCTTAAAGACTCAATAAATTTTCTCTCTTATTTTCTGGTTTAAAATATTATCTTCTTAATTCCCACTTAACTTCTTTTATATTTGAGATCTTTGACTTTCTATGCTATGGTAGGTGAAAATCATTAAATGCTGAGAAATATTTGAATTTATAACTGTTGTACTTTAAGTGTGATTTTCGAGTCCATGAACCAACTTCAGATTCTCCAAAATTTAAGTGGTAGGTAGTTTCTTTGCACACTTCACACATTGTTGTCTCTTTAGATGCACCAAAGATGGGTTTTGGAGGCTCCGAAGTGGCGTGATAGGAGCGACTCATGTCAGATGTATTGACGCTGACTCCAAAGGATTTCTTTATCTCTGAAGTGATTATTATGTGACTTTGAGAGACTAACTCTAAACTCTGAAATGCTTCTCTATCTCCAAAATACTTCACTTAGCTCTGAAGTATTTGTTTTTTTAACTCCAATGAGTGGTATTCACTGAAAAGTGTTCTATTAACTCCAAAGGCTCTCATCATTGTCTTCGAAATGCCTTGTCAATTTCGAAGAACTTGACTTAACTCTAAAGCTTGTAAGTCTATGACTTCAAGGTGCATTAACTAACTTTGAACATTTTGGACCCGTGACTTTGAAGCAACTTGATTGGCTTTGAAGTGATTTTAATTGACCCCGAAGGGTGTGAGCTTATAATTCCAAAGTAGTATCATCTATCTCCAAAGTGCTTCAGTGGCTTCGAGATGTCTATCTTAGCTCCAACACTTTTTTCACTAAATCCAACACTTCTAATTTTGTGATCCTGAAAGGTTGCTCATTTGTCTCTGAAGTCTTCTAGTGGCTCCAAAGCATTAACCTCTTATCTTCAAAATGATTTGAGCAACTCCAAATGAATGAAATTAAAACCTGAAATTGAGTCCGAAGCTCCCTTTAAAACTTTAAACTTTATATTTTCTTCTTAAGCATTTACTTGGTTTCTTCCTTTAATCATCATGAATATTATTCTCAAGTTAAGTATTGAAAA
>JAYJMB010030674.1:0-36430 GCA_036873735.1 Pouteria campechiana | reverse complement strand
AGAGGGGGGGGGGGGATGAATTGAGTCTTAAAAATATCGTTCAGATAATAATTAAAGTGCAAGACAAAAGAGATCACTAATAACACAGTGTACTTAGATAAGTATTTTTATAGTAGTTCGGCCCTTCACTTGGGTTCCTACTCCACTTCTTTGAGTTAGCCTTTTCTGCTAAACTTAGGTTCCACTAACATTTGTTGGTTTTCCAAGCTCACCAACAAACTTACACAAATTAGTTTTTCAAGCTAACCAACAAAATTATACAAATACTTTGCAAGTATCCTACTTGCTTTCACTATACAGGTGCAAGTTAACAAAATTATAGAGATATGTAGAAATAAACTTATACAAATATTAATGCCTCTTATAGGCTGATTTTGTACGAAGTTGAAAAGTAGTAAACACAAATAATGTAGCAATAAAAATAGTGAGATTCAATCTTCAAAAGTGGTTGAATGAATGACTTTAAATGCTTCTTCGAATAAACTACAGTGGAGTTAAAAATCATGGAAGAAAACACCTTAAAGGGTTAATGAATGCTCTCTCTTATTTTTCAGTGTTATATTCGAAAAGTGTCTTTGATCTTATTTAACTTCTTTTATATATGAGTTCTTTGTCTTTCTTCAAGGTCTTTGACTTTCGCTATTATGGTAGGTGAGAAACATTCAAATTTAAGACCGTTGTACTATCAGTGTTGTTTTGGAAGCCAAGAACTAATGTCAAATCCTCCGAGCTTCTAAGAAAAATGATGTTTCATCATACACTTCACACATTACCATCTTTTTGGATGCACCAAAGATGCATTTCGAAGGCTCAGAAGTGGCATGATAAGAACGACTCGCATCGGGTTCTTGGAGGCTAACTCCGAAGGCGGTCATTGTCTTTGAAGCAAGTATTATGTGACTCAGAAGCACTCTCTTTGTCTTCGAGGCAAATATATTATGATTCCGAAGTGCTATATCTAAACTCCAATTCTAACTCCAAAGGAATTTGTCATCTCTAAAGCACCTTTCTCTTGACTCCGATGAGTTGTGTTCTCTAAAGAGTGATCTGTCAACTCTAAAGGTTGTCGTTCATTATCTCTGAAGTGCCTTATTGACTTCGAAGGACTTAACATAGCCTTGAAGATGGCATACTCATGATTCCAAAGTGCTTTGATTGTCTTCGAAGGTTGTCAGCCCATAACTCCGAAGTAACTAGATTGACTCCGAAGTCAGTGACTTAATGCCGAAGTTTGTAAATTTGTGATTTTGAAGTTATAGTCCTCTCTCCGAAGAGCTTCAGTGGCTCTGAGACTTCCTTACTAAATCTAAAGGTTGCTACTTCATGTTCTTGAAAGATTACCTCCTTATCTTTGAAGCTTTTTAGTGTATCCAAAGTGTCTTGGCTAACTTTGAAGTATGTGCCTTTGTGACTCTAAAGGAATGAGCTCTGAAACCGAAGTTGACTCTGAAGCTTCCTTGAAGACTTAGAAATTTCTGCATTCTTGTTTTAAATATATATATATATATAATTTATATACTTAATTCTCATGAGCGTTTACTTGGTTTCTTCCTTTGAACATTGTGAAACTTATTCTCAAAGATTAGTTTAAAAGAATAACTGTAAGTACTTGAGAATAGACTTGTTAGTACCTTAATATTTCACTCATGTTTTTGCTCATCATCAAAATATAGTTGGTTAAGAATGTTCATCATCAAAATCAAGCTTATTTAAGGTAGTATGTTCAACATTCTCCCCCTTTTTGATGATGACAAAATATTGATTAATATACCTTTCAAAACTAAGCTATTAATAAATTTTAAAGCAACTTAAGTGCAATGAAATTCTATTATTTCAGTATAGCTAGCCCTAAATGGATGCATAAAATTTCAACTATATTTTTTAAAAAAAATTCATACATTAATATATGATATAAAAATTTCATTTCATTTAGCATAATTTTTCACATTCAGTACATGAAAATTTCATCTTATTTAGCATAGTTTCTCCCCCTTTTTGTCATTATCAAAAAGGTGGAAAAAAATATTATAATTGACCAAAATGTTTACATTAATGAACCTGACCACAATGCATAATTGACCAGATTCTTCAAGTTTCATTCATACAACAAACTCTTTACAGAAAATACATAGCAAAAAAATATAATCAAAAGAAAAGGAATACATTAAAAAGATGAATACAAAGGCAACAGGATCATCATTTGGGTTTTCTTGTGTAGGTTTTGTGAAAGAAATCTTTGCAAGGTGGAAGAGGGGGCTTGGGTTAAGAGGATTATGGTGTAAAAGAGGGCTTGGGTGGTTTAGAAGATGATCTGGGTCTTTTGGTTGAGGTTGTGGAATGAAAAATAGATCCTTAGGAATTGCTATAGGGGGTTCATGGGTATAGGCTATGGGTCCACTAGTAGTTACATAGATGAAATCATTGCAATCTCTAAATGCTGGATCTAGTAACTCAGGGAAGGTGACTGGTGTGCCTTTTAGAAGGGCTTCTATGTTAGAGTTTATTCTTATTGCATATTCTTGATAAGTCATGAAAATGCAAGATAGAGGATCCTTTTTGTGCTCTTTTGAAGGTGGAATTCTTGGCTTCCTCTTGGGTTTGGAGGATGATAGCTGAGATGAAGGTGTTGAAGATGATGGTTTGGTTCGTTTTGGTTTGGGAATTGCGGGGGGGTTTGCTGGTTTTGTTTTTGGTAGAAGGTGAAGTTTATGGTTTTGTCAAAGGAATTGGTAGAGACTGGATTTGCCATATCCTGTCTTTGATAGACTGATCAAAAAGCTAAGGATAGGAGGAGGAAGAATGTTAGCAATTGCTTCCAGATTTGCAATGTTGTAGAATTTGAATTCTTTTGTAGTGACAAGATAGACTTGATAAGGACTTGTGGTAGATGAAATTATTTTTCTGGGTGGTTTTGATGCTGGAAGAATCTGAAAAATTTTTTCAGAGTAATCTTGAAGAATTGAGTCTCTGTCAAGAAAATGAATTGTGTGAACTTTAGGAATGAATGGAGGATTGGGAAGAAGTTGAATCCTATGTAGAATGTTAGGATCTTGAAGTTCTGGAAATGGAAGTTCTTGAGGGGCTAGAATGATGCATTGAGAGGAAAATATCTCAGCAATCTCAGAATTGATTTTTGATTTATATTCAAACTCAAGAAATGTCATTTTGATGGGATATTAATACAAAAAGGAATATCACGATTATCAACAACTATTGGATGAGGGTGTGAAGGACTCTATGGTGGAGTTTTAGGGGAGTGGAAGGTCTTTTCCACTCTGGATGAATTGAGGGTGCATTCCATTCTGGTGGAAGGTCCATAGTCCTTTCAAGGATTAATTCTCCTAATTGAATGAGATCAAGCCAAGTCCAGTCCAACCATATTACTAGCCCAGGGGGAAGAAAATAGATTCTATGAATTGGGATTATGAAGTATTTGCCATTTCTAACAATTGTTTGACATGGATTTACTTCAAAAGTTGGAACCGAGGGAGGTTGTGTTGGAAGAGAGGAAGATGCAAGTTCAATAGGTTCACTCTAATTTGAGTAACCTCTAGAATTGCAAAAGATGATGGATGATGAGGAGATTATGAGGGGGAAGGCATTACTATGATGGGAGAGGTGGTTCTGACTAGAGAGAAGTGATATGGAGGTGATGGGAAGTGAGTTGGAGGTGGAGAGAAATGGGAACGATAAGGTTGACCGCTGAATGACTCTGCTAGAGATTATAGAGAGTCAAGTCTTTGGTCAATTTTATCAGCTCTTAGGATCATGGATGACATGAAAGTGCTAAGATTATGATCCATTCTATTCATCTACATACCTAGAGTAAACAGATAGTGTTCAATCATTATCAGTCTATCCTCTAGGTATTGTGGGATTGGTTGTGTATGGGGAATGAAAGAGGTGGTTAGTGTGGTTGTTTGATGAGAGTGTCTAATGGGTGATGGGGATCTAATCGGTGTGAATGAAGTAGTGGCTATTACTGCTGTCTCATTTTTTTCTCTTAATACTTCTTCTAACTCCTTATTTCTTACTACTTCTCTTGGAGTCTCTCTTGTCTCTTGTTCCAAGTTTCCTTCTCTCATTGTTCTTCTTCTTCTAGCTCTTGTCTGGATCTCTTTAGTTGCTTAGTTTTTCTTAGTTTTTCACCCGATCCAACCTTGTGAGGTCCTCTTGAAACCCATTCATTTTAATGTTCTTTCATCAATTATGTTTGAGTCCTTAGACTCTTCTCTCTTTTCTCTGGACAGATCTACTCCTGCATCTTTGAGAATTCTTGTGAAGATCATCCCACATGAAAGTGGGAATCTTATTATGGACTTCATTAGATACAGCTGATCTACTATAATTTGTGCAAGGTTTATCTTCTTTTTGTTCTTCAAAGCCTATGGCACTTTTGCATCTTTTTCTGAAATTGAGTGTGTTGCTCCTATTATTGGATACACATTATTTATTACCATTGTGTATGCCAATTTGTAGTCTAGGCTAAGATGAATAGCATGTAAGTAATTTTCCTTGGAATCTATTTCAACTACTATCAGGTCTGAGAATAATCTTACTCTACTTGATGGCCAATCAACATGTTCTTTTTCAATTTTAGGGAGGTTGAGGATTCTTCTCAACTTATCTAAGGATAAGTTTATCTCTATCTCTCCTATCCATGATTTTTGAGTACTTGAGTTCAAATTACTGATTAGAGCCTTCACCAATCTAGGATAACATGGCTCTTTGCAGCTCAGAAAATCACCCCAAACTTGAATTGAAATCATTCACATACTTCCAAATTCATTCCTCTTTCTTCGAATATCTCAAAATTGAAAATGCTACCCTTGACGATTTTCTTACTTTCATATTTGTCAAGATATCTAGAGTAGCTATCTTATCTATTAAGGAAAATTACCTCAAATATGTTCTTCTCTCACCTTACTCTTTTAGAGATACTTGTCTCTAAAGCTTCATCTCTTTCCATCCTTTTGATGCTTAAATTGGTTATCTTTGTTCGTGCCATAGCACTAGAAAGAAATGGGGATTTAGAAATGGATGGAGAAAGTATGATGGAGAGACTGGTTGAGTGAAGGGATTTGAATTGAGTAGGAAGGTGAAGGGTTTTTCTGATTGGATGTTTTTAGATGCTCTAAGAAAAGAATTTTAGGTTTTCAGAGGTCTTAGAGTGATTAAATAGGGTTTCGAAAATTTAGTTTCTTCGAAATGTTTTAGGAGGCTTCTAAGAGAAAATGAGCGATCTTTGGAGGCAATGATTGTAGTTTACTTTGGTGACTCTGAAGCTTTGCTTCAAAGGTACCAAAGTTTTACTTCAGGGGCATGGAATTCTTTAGAGGTGATTTAGCTCATTATTGGAGGATCCGAAGGGTGTTTCAGAGACTTTGAAATGTACAAATTTTTAGATTTATTCTTTTTGCATATTTCTTGTCAAAATTATTAGTAAGGATGCATATTTTCCATATTATAAATGTTTTATTAATTTTCAACTCAATCATATGGATCTAAAATACCTAATTCTCTTCTCAATTTACTGAATTTATCTTTTGAAATAGTTTAGTGAAGATATCTACTAGTTGATTTTTAGTGGGCATAAATTCTAAACTTATATTATGATTTTAAACATGATCTCTGATAAAATGGTGTCTAATTTCTATATGTTTTGTTTTGGGATGTAAAAATAGATTTTTGGTCAGATTTATAACACTAGTGTTGTCACATTTTATGGGAATATCAATATAGTTAAGGCTAAAATCTTTTAATTGCTGCTTCATCCAAAGAATCTGAGCACAACAATTGCTAGCTGCTACATATTTTGCTTCAACAGTTGATAATGCCACAGATGTCTGTTTCTTGAAAAACCATAATATGATCATACTTTCTAGAAACTAATAAGATCCTAAACTACTCTTTCTATCTACTTTAATCCAACAAAGTTTGAACCTGAGTATCCTACTAAATTGAAATTAGAACCTTTTGGATACCACTAACTGAGGTTTGGTGTGTCTAAGAGGTATCTAAAAATTCTCTTTACAGCAATTACATGTGACTCTTTGGGATCTGACTGAAATCTAGCATATATGCGGACACTAAATATTATATCTAGTCCACTAGCAGTTAAATATAGCAAAGATCCTATCATGCTTCTATAAAGTTTCTAGCAAACAAATCTACCTTTTTCAATTTTGTCCATCTTTATTGAAGTATTCATTGGTGTTACATATTTTTAACCATCTTTAATATTGAATTTCTTTAGAAGTTCTCTTGTATACTTAACTTGGCGAATGAAGATTCCTTCTTCTCTTGTTTGATTTGAAAGATTATTTTATTTGCTTTCCTTTTATGCAAGCATCACATAACTTATTATCAAATTTGAGTTTTGGTAAGCCAATAATTAGATCTTAATTACATAATCTTTCAATTAGGTTTTTGTTGGCATGTCCCAAACTTCTATGCCACAACATGGGTTCATTGTCACTTACAATAAGACATTTAGCCTGAATATCTGAAAGATCAACCAAATATATATTTCTATGTCTTCAACAATATACTAATATACTATAACTGATTGAGACTTATCTAACACATAATAAGGTTGAGATTCAAGCACAACTTTGTAGCCTTTGTTACAAAACTGACTTATATTAAGAAGATTATGTTTCAATCATTCTACTAAAAGTACATTGAAGTAGATAGAGGTTGGCCGACCTTACTGATCCCAACTACTCTATGTTTGCCATTATCACTGAAGGTTACTGTTCCACCTGATTTCATTTTTAGCTCTATGAATAGCTCCTTATTCCCTGTCATATGCCTTGAGTAACCACTATTGATATACCATATACTGCTCTTTGTGGCTCCCAAGCACACCTACATGATAAAGCTAAGTTTTAACTTTTGATACCCATTTGGGAATGGGTCCAGGTGGTTAGTTGCAGGTAATGTCGATACCCATTTTTTCTTGGGTAAAATAGTTTTAACTAAAGGATTTAGGTTGCATTTAGTATATTTGTAACTATCTTTGGAACCTAAATTGTAGTCTATTTATTCAAATTTTCTATGTTGTTGTTGTCCACTTCTTTTCTTTGGTTTTATCTTAATAAAGTGGAAGTCAATGTTTTTTTCAAGGCATTAGTTTCAGCTACTACTTGCTCAAATGTGCTAATGGTAATGTTGTTACTTTTGAGCTTAGAATTTTCTTCCTTTATCTTGGAGCATTCATTTGCAATTCTTTTGAGCTCCTTTTTAGTCTCTTTATATTTCTCTTTCAAAGTAATGAAATTTGAATATAATTCTTCTAACAGTTCTTCATGACTAGGAGTTTCAGAATCAGAATTTACCTGCTCTTCTTGGATTGCAATGAAGCTAATTCCTATATGAAGTTCATCATGAGTGCTTCTGTTTGGAGAAAGTTGACTGATTTGAGCTTCATGTTCTTCTTCTTCCTCACTTTCACTGTCATTTATAATGTTCTCCAACATCTCCCATGCTGCTAGAGCTTTCTTTTTCTTTTGGAACTTTTTGCTTGTTCTATTATTGTTGTTGTGTTATTGTTTCTTCTATCAAAGTATGAATTGTACTTCTTCTTTTGCTAATCATTTTGTTTCTTGTCTGGCTCTGGACTGTCAAACTTAATGTGTTCCACAATTGTAATAGGTGAGTGGTTCTTTCTTCTTATCATTTCTTCCAAAGTTATTGCTTGAATTGTTTGCAAATTTTTTCTTCTTTAGCATGAATATGAATCTTCTCATAATCATTGTCATTTCCTCGTCTTCATCTCCACTTGTGGATGCATCAGTTTGGGATTCATCATTCTCTGACTCAGCTTTAAGAGCAATTGCTTTCTTGCCCTTTGGTTCTTCTATATTTTTCTACTTCATTAACACTTCATGAGTCATAAGAAAACCCATGAGTTCTTCTAGAGTCATTGTATCCAGATTCCTTACTTCCCGGATTGCTATTACTTTTGGCATCCAATGCTTTGACAAGGATCTCAGGACTTTCTTAGCCATTTTTGACTCTACGTATTTTTCTTCTAGATATTTCAGCCCATTTGTTATCTTTTGAAACCTTCCAAACATATCGAAGATTGAATCTGTCTCCTTCATGTTGAAAGCTTCATATTCTTGGACAAGAAGATTTATCTTAGTTTCCCTTGCTTTGTGCCTTCGTATGCTACCTCTAGTTTTTCCCAGATTTCCTTTGCATTATTGCAAGAGGATATCTTATCAAACTTAGCAAATGTAAGAGCACAATAAAGACAGTTCTTTATCTTAGCATCTTTTTCAGCTGCTAGAATGTTCTCAGCAGTGCATTTATCTTCAGTATTTAGGACAATCATACCATCCTTGATGGTTTTCCATAGTAGATAATCTAAGGCAATCAAGAAATTTTTCATTATCATCTTCTAGTATCCATAGTTTATACTAACAAATAGTGGTGGTCTAGAAGTAGATTGACCTTTAGCAAAAGTGCTATGGAAATAATTAGCCATAGAGATCTCTTCACAAGTTATATGAATGGAGTAGTAAAGTATAACTTAATCAAGCCTGCTATGATACTAGTTTTAGGATCTAGCCCCTTGACCAGTTCTCCCAAAAGCTTAAGCTATCAAGGAATGAAGACTTAATCCATATATCCTAATACAGAGCCTAGATGTATATTATGCAACCAGCTTGCATGAGGGGCTTCGCAAGGCATAGTGCCTAGGTAGGTGGGGCTGTCAAGACTACTAACGACATGTGCAGGTCCCCCTTTGTTGCATGTGGCGCCCGATTCAAAGGGAGCTTGTTGGTTTCATACCCAACAATCTCCCCCCCAGCAACTACCTTGGGAGTCGAACTTGCAACCTCGCTTTGATATCGAGCCCTTGATTAGTTCTCCCAAAAGCTCAAGCTGTCAGGGAATGAAGACTTAATCCATATATCCTAATACAGAGCCCAGACATATATTGTGTAGCCAGTGGGCATGAGGGGCTTTGCAAGGCATAGTACCTCTCTAGGTGGGGCTGTCAAGCCTCCTAACGGCACTTACGAGTCCCCCCTTTGTTGCACGCGCCACCCAACTCAAAGGGAGCTTGTTGGTCCCATACCCAATAATGTAGTCGAAATGCATGTTAGGATTATGTGCATGATTTTGATGACAACAAATCTTGTCTTTGACTTGATTTATGCTAATAATGTTGTTGGTTTAGGAAGTTTGAAATATAGACAAGTATGCTTGAAAAGTATAATTTTATTGGGAAATTATTTATGCAAATATATTTGCAAGTCATTAGAAAATGAAGAAAACATCATGATCCATAATGCATTCATCTTAGTTTATCATATTGAAATATATTGGATCAAATTCAATTATCTGTAAATGAGTAAAGATGAAAAATATGCCTAAGAGAGATATCTTTTTAAATGCAAAAGAATATGTGCTTAAAGAGTTTATATTTCTAAATACAAAAACCTGATTAAAATTGTTTATCCACATTTCATAGATTATGCACATTATATATGGATAAATATATGTTAATTTACAATGAAAAATATCAAGTTTTTCAAAGTCACAAAGTGCAAAGAACTTAGTGCAAGACCACAGCCCCCTAGGTATATCACTTCCTCGTAGCCAAATGCCGAAGTTGCAATGACAAAGACAAACCGCCTACCACTCATTTTAGACCAAAGAGTATATTACTTGACATTCCCAGTTGCCTACCCATATCACTTAAAGCCTAGCGAAATATTGCAAGTGCTTATGAGTGGACAACAAGATGCATTTGTGAGTTTTGTTAGAAAATTGACCACAGTTGATATGCCATACCACCTGCTATATCACCTAGGGTGCAGGCACTTGGCCTAACCTCCTGACAACCTCCAACAGTCAAAAATTTGAACATTGTAAAGCCACGTTGCCCCACTAAATTAACTCCAACGATCATGATTTTGAGAGATCTACTTAAGGAGAAGTGGAGGGACATTTCTAGGTGGTTATTGCAATGATTTTGAAGATACTTTTTGAGCTTTAACCTTCTCATTCTCAAGAAACCAAAAGCCAAGAGCTTAAACCTTCTCATATTCACTCAAGAGCTTGCAACTTCACAATCTTCATTCAAGGCCTTCTTCTACAACACAAAGGGATGATCTTCTACATCAAAGAGAGCTACTCAAATTACTTCTTCCTCTGTGCTCACCAAGAAGCACAATTCAAAGTGAAATCTTTTCTTTCTTTATTTTTGTGCATTCCTTGAATTGGTTGAGACAAATCTCAAAAAGAGCAAATCGATTGTTGGAGAGTGTTATCATTATCAATTGCTAAGTTTATAACCCCTTGAGATGGGATCAAGAAGAGTCTGAGGAGCACTAGTTTATATTCTCTTGAGCAAGAATCAAAAAGAGTGAAAGAGGCACTAGTTTTTGCCCCCTTGAGATGGAATCAAAGAAGAGTGTGAGGAGAACTAATTTACACCCGCTAGAGCTAGAATCTATAAGAGTGTGAGGATCACTAGTGTAAATCCATTATAGAGAGATAGTGGAACCTAAGGCACAAAGAGTGTGCTCTTGAAAGAGTGGAGTAGGGAGGTTGCTCGAACCACTATAAAAAAATATTGTGTGTTGTTTGTGTGTGCTTTACTTCTCCGCACATTATTGCTTTATTATTTATCTCATTTCAACTTGCACACAAAGCATCAAAAAAGAGGAAAAGTAATTAAATAGGGGTCAAACAAGAAATTTTTATAAACCTAATTCACCTCTCCCCTCTTAAGTTAAGCCAAGTGTACGGAACCCAACAAGTGGTATCAAAGCAGGATACATAATTAATTGTAGTGATCCCATGGCTAACCCAATATGATCATCCTTTATGTTTAGAGAAGGATATTCCACCACCCAAATTTGACATTATGATGGATTAAATTATGCACAATGGAAGAGAAGGTTGAAAATATATCTTATGCCTAATGACCTTAAACTTTGGATGAATATTTTTTTGGGCATAAGTGAGGATGAAGAGAGAGCAAGGTAAGAGAATATTAAGGTGAAAAATGCCTTACTGCATGTTCTCTGCCCCAGCATCTTCAAACATGTCTTAACTTATAAAAATGCAAGAGAAATATTAGACAGGTTATAGGCAAATTCTGAGGGGCAAGTTAATTTGCATTCAAATGATACTAATACTATTGTTGAGATTGATTTGAGTGTAGGAAATAAAGAAAAGGAGGAGAAACCTCCTAAAGAAAAAGAACAAAAGAAAGATGATCAATCTGTGGAAATAGAGCTTCAGACTAAAGAACCACCGCAAATTAAGGGGGAGGAATCTTAAGAAGAATTTGAGATTCAAGATAATGATTTGGCAATCAATGATGCAGAAATTGAGAAAGAAAAGAGTGAAGAAAGCCAAATTTGTGAAAAACAACTTGCTATCAAAAGTAAAAATCTAGAGCAAGTCAAAGATAAAGATGAGGAATGTATAAAAAGCGACAATGCAAAAGAATCCTCATGGGTTGAAGGGGAGCAACCCAATGAAGAAATCAAAAGTGAATAAGAAAAAACTACAAAGCCTGAAAATCAAATTGAAAAGCAAAAGATTGAAGATACTAAAGAGGATAAATCAACTAAGGAATCCTCACAGGTTAAAAGGGAGCAAATTGAAGAGGAAAGAAATGATAGAGAAGAAAAAAAAAGTGCTAAGGAAGAAATTTTGGTAGAAGAGCTTAAGAAAAATCTAGAGAAAGAAGAAAAGAGAAAGAAAAAAAATAAAGGACCATCAATAAGAAAGAAAAAGAAGAAGAAGAAGTGTTCTTCCTTCGAAAGGGTAAATGAGCACCTCATATCAAAACGTTATAAACTAAAGAAAGAAGATGAAGAAACAAAGATTTATAAAGCTCCTCCAAAAGAAAAATGATTTCTTGACACTAGATGAAGAAGAAAGTATTCAAAGAAGTCAGAGGCCAAGATGACAAGGTAAGTGCAAGTATGAAAATCAAACTTATTTCTCTTTATATTTTGTCATAATCTACATTTACAATCTTAGTTATTTGCCTCTAATACTAATTTATTTGTACATAAATAGGATTTCAAAATTTAGAATAAATCAAAATAAATTAAACTCATTTTACAACTCAAGAAATCTTTGGGAATGAGGAAACAACGTATATTTAGATGTCCAACATATTTTGGAAATACGAATGCCAAAGAGGGATATAATTCATTTAGAACTTTAAAATATTGAGCAACCCCAAGAAAATATAAAATGATAAATTATGATTAAATTAATAAAAATACTCATATTTGATTCAGTCTCTGATGATAATTAATTGATTTAGCATATGGACATTTGAAGATTTCAAAGTAGTCAATTCTTATCTTCATGATGTAATTTATAATTATGCTAGTTCAAACAATTAAATGTGGCTATGATTAAAGCAAAATGTTTGTCTTAATTTATAGTTATCTAAAGAACCTATTTTAATTTAATATCATCACTGCATACTATCATGAGTAAAAATGAAACTACACTGATTATATTACTGTATAATGATCACATTTGTTTGATTTTGCTAATAAAGAAAAAGTGCAATAATTTTCTAAATATATGCAAGAAAATCTTGAAATAAGCACATGGAAGAAGAAGAATGATGAAAAATCAAAATAAACTTTTCAATTCACAAAATTCAAGCTAAATAATGAAAAATGTCAACAAGGGCTGAATGAAAAGTCAAGACTGGCAACACTAATTATTAGCTAAATTGCAAAAAATGAGAAAATGGTGACACAGAAGATAAGTTTTGCCAAACTTGATTCATATTTGATTGATGAAATGAAAAGTATGTGTTGCATTGATATATATTCCTAATGCTTATGATTTGACTGCCTTGGATTTGAATTGAAATGATCTCATTGATTTGAGCAAAACTATTCTAAAACTTCAAAGATATGCTCATTGCATCCTGAGCATTATTCTTATTATTCATGACTATGATGTATGTAAAATATTTGAGCATGCTTAAGTTTAAATCAGAAGATGATGGATGTTTCGCTTGTTGAGTGCTTATTGCATAGAAGATGATGTGTTAATGATTGATTTGATTTGTTTGATATCATGCCAAAAATTGATAGTTTGATAAATGATTGAATGGAAAAACATTAAATGCAAGAATTGTTTTTTTGAAAAATTGCTTCTAGAGTAAAGCCACCTGGTACCCCAAGCACTTGCAATCCCAGGCAGCTGCCTGCCATTTCAAAAAGGGAAAAAACTCGGGCGATGATTCATTTGCTCATTTCATTCCATTCATCTTCCCAGCCTCCTATGACTAAAAGAGATAGCCCCTGTGATTCTACATAATCCAAAAGCTCCATTTTCTCTAGTTTTCATTACTTCCATTCATTTTCCTAGAATCTATGGCATCCAAAGTAGCTGTTTCTAATCCACATAGAGGTGTCAAACGGCCAAGGAGTAGAGGAGAGGCATCTACCTCTCAATCTTCATCATCTAGAAGCTATATAAGACCTCGGAATATAGTTAGAGAAGGTAATTTGTCTCCCTAAACAAATGTGAATGAAAGAGAACAGGAAGTAGAAGTTGGTAGAGATGTAGAAGGGGCAAAGTTGTTTAATTTGAAATCACTTCTATAAGAGGTTGATGGAAGAAAAGTGCCGACAGCAAAATTTAAGCCTAGAGATCTTCCTCCCTACTACTTTGGTAGTGATGATAAGAAGTTTAAGTTTTACACTTTAATGTTGGGTAGACCAGTCCATGTACAAAGGAAGATAGACTTACGTTTCCTTGATAGGTGCAAATTTGACATTCATTCAATGCTAAATTATTAAGGGTGGTTGGACCTAATAAACTATCAGGCACCTATCTATAGACAGGTAGTCCTCATATTTTATTTCAATTGGAAACCAAGCTCATATGAATCAATGGTGAAAGGTGTGGAAATGAGCTTTGTAACACATTTACTATCTCCTAAAGAGCACCTAGGAGAGATTTTAGGAGTACCCACAGATTAATATGAAGATGGGCTTAAGAAAGAAGAAATCTTCAACAATTTATCCTCTGGAACAGTTTATACATCTGCCCATACTTATATAAGAATAAAGTATTTTACTATAGAACTGAGAATGCTTAGGAAAATTTTGGAAAACATGTTTTTGCCTAAGCTTGGGAGGATGGAACAAGTAACTACCAGTGAAGTCAAGGCTTTATGGAAAATCTACACCTATCAAAAAGTTAGCCTCCCAAATCTCATGTTCATAGCCTTTAGTTATAAGCCATAGAGAGCTGACCATGTAGTGCCATATGGAGCGTGGTTAACAAAGATATTTGAAAACTTCCAAATTCCTATGGATGGAGAAGTTAACCTACATGTGTCATCAATAAAGAAAGACTGGGTAGGAACAACCCTACTGAAGACGATGGGAATTTCAATTTCTGATTATG
Source organism: Pouteria campechiana (assembly GCA_036873735.1). Taxonomy (NCBI): domain Eukaryota; kingdom Viridiplantae; phylum Streptophyta; class Magnoliopsida; order Ericales; family Sapotaceae; genus Pouteria; species Pouteria campechiana. The sequence continues at coordinate 22,003 of JAYJMB010030674.1, read as the reverse complement.
TGGCAAAGATGATTAAGAGAAGTTAGGAAGAAATGGATGAGAGTGAAGAAGGAGAAGAAGAAAGAGTGCCCTCCCAATGGGAGGAAGAGATGGAAGAAATGGAGGAGAAAGATGACAAGCTTAGTCCCAATATAGAGAGAGTTTCATCACCTCCTAGAGCTTCACCTATAGCTTCAATCCCATGATCTTCAGCTTAAACCATGCTGTCAAGGGAAGTGAAAGAGTTGAGATAGGAAGTGAAAGATTTGAGAGAATAAATGTGTTCTCTTAGAAATGCACATGAGTCTATAGAAAAGAAGCTTGATGTAATTCTTTCTCACTTTGGGTATGCACTGCCTAGATCTACTACACATATAGATCATCCCACTCCATCAGCTGAGCTAGTAACCTAACCTCATGATCCTAAACCTACATTTACACTTGCTGAGCTTGTATCTCCACCAGCCACAACTCAGGAAGAAACACAACCCATATCTCACTTCAACTCAGGATCCCACAAACTAATGGAAGATAATTTTTTTGATTGGTTATATTTTTTGTGTTTGAGGGATGTAATGAGGATTATATGTTTTTGTGAGAATATGGTTATAGATTTCTTGATTGGGTTGAACTTATTATACTCTATTTTTGGCATACGTCTAAATAGTTTATATTTTATGAATGGTTTGAGTTTAATTTTGATGAGGATTATTTATTCTGCCTTGATTTCAATTTAAGATTCAATGATGATTATATGACTGCCTGAAATTCATGCTTGAATGATAGATTTATGGTATATTTGTAAATCTTATGCTTGATTGATTTTTCCCACAATAATGAGCTTTCAATAAAAATTAATCTAATGTTTGAATGTTGCCTTTAACATAAATGTGTTCTCTTTATTGATGAAAATACATTCTATCTCATGCTCATGTTTGCAAGGTATCTATATTTTCTTTAGAGGAGAGGAACTTGAAAAAGTATTTGAGAATTTGGAGAAGTTTTATGATTTAACTTGGAGATTTATCCTCTGTTTAAAAGTACCAAGTATACAAGGGAGGAAAGCAATATTGGTACGAGAACCAACAAGTCTCTCTTTCATGATTATGCCATCTTTTAAATCTTAAAAGGAAGATATGCTCCATTCATATTGCAACACCTCCTCTCCCATCTATGATACCTTTTTGATGCTAACAAAAATGGGGAGAAAATATAGAAAAGACTTCTTTAAGAAATTGAAGAAGTTGGAAGAAAGGAAGTTTATCATGACATGTATCTCAAGAAGAGTAGCATCATATATGTCATGATCTCTATTTATATCAAAGTATCAAACTCCATAAGATTACATATTCAAATTAGTTAGGGGGACTTTGCAATTGAATCATTAGCACATCTTTTAAACACCACAAATCTTCAAGTTTTGTCATCATCAAAAGGAAGGAGATTGTTAGGATTATGTGCATGAAGACAACAAAATTTGTCTTTGACTTAATTTATGCTAATGATGTTGTTGGTTTAGGAAGTTTGAAATATAGACAATTATGCTTGAAAAGTATACATTTTATTAGGAAATCATTTATGTAAGCATATTTGCAAGTCATTAGAAAATGAAGAAACCATCATGATCCATAATGCATTCATCTTAGTTTATCATATTGAAATATACTGGATGAAATTCACTTTTGTCAAAATGAGTAAAGATGAAAAATATGCCTTAGAGAGATCTTTTTAAATGCAAAAGAATGTATGCTTAAATGAGTTTATCTTTCTAAATACAGAAACTTGATTAAATTATGTATCCATGCTTCATAACTTATGCACATTATATGTGAATAAATATATGTTAATTTATAATAAAAAATATCATGTTTCATAAAGTCATAAAGTGCAAAAAGCTTAGTGCAGGACCATAGTCGCATAGTACAACCACCTAGGCATATCGCCTGCCTCATAGTCGAATGTTGGAGGCGCAATGACAAATCACCTGCCACTCATTTCAAACCAAGGAATACATCGCCTGGCATTCCTAGTCGCTTGCCCATATCGCCTGGTGTAGCCGAATACCTCAGGCACCCATAGAATCGCCTGTGAGTGGACAACAAGGCACATTTGGGAGTTCTGCCAAAAAATTGACCACAACCGATATGCCATACCACCTGCCATGTCACCTAGGATGTAGGTGCTTGGCCCAGCCACCTATTGACCTCCAATGGTTGGACATTTGAACATTGTAAAGCCACGTTACCCCATAAAATCAACTCCAAGGTCATGATTTTGAGGGATCTACTTAAGGAGAAGTGGAGGGACGTTTCTAGGTGGTTGTTGCAGTGATTTTGAAGATCCTTTTTGAGCTTTAACCTTCTCATTCTCAAGCTTCTTCATATTCACTCAAGAGCTTTCAACTTCACAATCTTTATTCAAGGTCTTCTTCTACAACACAAATGGAAGATCTTCTGCACCAAAGAGAGCTACTCAAATTACTTCTTCCCCTATGCTCACCAAGAAGTACGATTCAAAGTGCAATCTTTTCTTTATTTTTTTTGTGTATTTCGTGAATTGGTTGAGACTAATCTCAAGAAGAGAAAATCTATTGTTAGAGAGTGTTCTAATAATCGATTGCTAAGTTTATGCCCCCTTGAGCTGGGATTAAGAAAAGTGTGAGGAGTGCCAGTTTATGCCCCCTTGAGCTAGAATCAAGAAGAGTTCAAGATGCACTAGTTTATGCTCCCTTGATCTGGAATCAAGAAGAGTATGAGTAATACTAATTTATGCTTGCTAGAGCTAGAAGAGTGCAAGGAATACTATTATAATTTCATTATAGAGAAATAGTGGAACCTAAGGCACAAATAGTGTGCTCTTAGAAGATTGGAGTAGGGAGGTTGCCCGAACTACTATAAAAAAATATTGAGTGTGTTGTTTGTGTGTGATTGCTTTACTTCTCTACACATTACTGCTTTATTACTTATCTAATATCAACTTGCACACAAAACACAAAAAAGAGGGAAAGTAATTAAATAGGGGTCAAGCAAGAAATTTTTATAAACCCAATTCACCCCTCCCCTCTTGGGTTAAGCCAAGCTTACTTGACCCAATAGTTCACAAAAGCAAGTCATATCCAAAAGTAGAAATAATACTCCAATCTTGCTTACTATAGGAAAGTTTGGCATTGAGGAGATCATGTAAACACCAAGAAGTAGAAGACATTGCAGATTGTACAAACAAAAGTTGGCTTCATGGTTGATGCGGCAATGCCTAGTTCCGCTATCAGGTAGCACAGCTAAAGAAGTAAAATTCTAGCGACATGGTCCTAGCTCTGTCCACTCGCGTAAGCAATGGAAAATAATCAAAATGTGCACCTTTTTAGTGAACGTATGATCAACACACTGTTGCTTGGTTCTGCTACCTGGTAGCATGGGCAACAATAAAGTAACGGGTAGCAAAAGGGTTTTTAATGTTGGGGAGAAAGTCAACATTACAAATAATAATATGTTTCAGAAGGCTGCCACTCATGTAGGTGATATGAAAAATCCAAAAGTTCTGCAGGCAGCATGAGGATGTAGCAAGTCGCGTGAACATGACTGGACACTATTATCCGTGTGTTCAATCAAGGCCATCCTACTAATGTTTCAATTGGACGTTGGGTGATACTTCAAGCAATGAACATGTTAAATTAAAACAGTTGCAAGGCCAAAATAATCAAGGCCACTTAAATTGGTGATACCCATAATTCAGAAGGATCAAATTTGTGTTGAATAGATATAGCCAGTTTGGTATTTCCAACTAGGATTAGCATTTCACATTAATGGCACGATCCAAGGCCACGGATTCCAGGCTTTCTGAAAATTAAGCCGTCCAAAATCAAGAGGTATCCTAATATCAGAAGCTTCAAATCAAATCACGCGCATGTATTTTGGGCCATTGGGAAGTCATAACAGATTCACGCATGGATTATTAAGACGTGAGAAATTCATATGATGGTATGGCATGCATTTAGAGACCCAAATTATTAGTGTTTTGATAAAATGATATTTCAGGACTACAATATTTCTTTGGAAAATGTATTACAAAATACTAAAAAGGGTAGTTGGGAAAATTACAAACGCCGCTATCTATTAGAGGAGGCAAAGGCAAAATTCACTCCAAAGAAGAAATTACTTTTGACTTTGCTACCTACTAGAGGAGGCAAAGGCAAAATCCACTCTAAAGAAGAAATGGCCTTTGACTTTGCTACCCACTAGAGGAGGCAAAGGAAAAATTCACTCCAAAGAAGAAATGGCCTTTAACTCTGCTACCAACTAGTGGAGGTAAGGGCAAAATATATTCTAAGAGAAGTATTCTTTAACTCCACTACCAACTAGCGGAGGCAAAGGCAAATTCCATTCTAAGGAAAATTTTTAATTCACTCCCAACTAGTGGAGGCAAAGGCAAAATCAAAGGAAAATTATACTTCACCCCCAAGTAGCGAAGGTGGAAATTTGCAATCGACTACTAAGTAGCAGAGTTAGGCGCTCCAAGCCTATGAATACCCCCTCATTTGTTCTTACAAAAAAAAAATCCTTTTGGATTGAAGGCTTCAGGAATTCTTCAAGAGGTAGGTGCCTTCCCTAACACTAGTGACTTTTGGCTTACTGGGTATTTCTCTTAGTGCTTGAGTGCACTCTACCATGGCCACACCATGGTACACATGTGGGTCCACCCATGTTGTGGTAATGGTGGGTCCCATATAATTTTAATGGATAACAGGATGATTCCTGATTGGACATTCTAAAACCTATTAAACATTAATTAAACCAAATAAATGGCAGAGTTGCCCTGGAAACAACCCATAAATTAGAAAAATGATGACATATTCCCCAAACCAATTAGGGAATATCAAAGTACTAATCATCATTATTTGTGCTAATCATGATTAGGCTTAATTAACTCAAAGTGTAATTAGGCTTAATCCATGTAACCTGTCTTTATGGTCTCTCACAAGCAAAAAAGGAGAGATCGTTCACTTTTGATTATCCATGAGATATTGCTAAACACCACTCATTCAATCACTTAAAAGCTTAAGTATAGGACCAAGTCACTAAGTCATGACTCACTGAGTCAAACCTTAGCAAATACCATTCATCCAATCACTCAACAGCTTAAGTCTAAGATCGAGTCACTGAGTCATGATTCACCGAGTCAAACCTTAGTAAACCATCACTCATCTAATCACCCAACAACCTAAGTCTAGAATCGAATCACCAAGCCATGACTCACCAAGTCAACCTTTAGCAAAACCACTTCAAATCAGCTAAACCTAGTTAACCTAATCCCACTTTTCCTAAGCTTCTCATGGGAAGCTGAGAGATCTGAGCTAAACTCAATCAACTTGGTCCCACTCTTCCTAAGCTTCGCATGGGCAATTGAGAGAGCTGAGATAAACCTAATTAACCTGGTCCCACTCTTCCTAAGCTTCTCATGGGCAATTGAGAGAGCTGAGCTAAACCCAGTCAACCTGACCCACTTTTCCTAAGCTTCTCATAGGCAATTTGAGAGAGCTAAATAATTATTTTCTTCTTGATCTCTTTTAGGTCTAAACACAATAAAGATTACCTGGTCCTGAATACTTTTGGGATATACCAATTGGGTCACAAACCACCTACTATCTCTATGGTTTCTTATAGTTTAAATAATAGAAATCACCCAGTCTTGACTCCATCTGGGATAAACCAATTCGTTCAAAACACCCATTCTTTAGATTGACTTAGAGTCTAGTAATCCCATCGAGTGTTGTGTCATCCTCTCCGCCTATTGGCTTGAGGCGATCCCCTAAATATCAAGTCATCACAATGTGCTTGGGGACCCTAAAGATAGCACACATTCATTTGAGAGAGAGTGTGTATTTTCTTTTGTCTCTAAATGCCATCATAATTTTTCTTTTAATCAAGGGTTTTCTTCCTATGTGGAGATGTAATTAGGAGCACTTGTGGTTTGGGATGTAAATATGCAATTTTATGATGTATACATATACAAGTGTAATTGATCGAGGACATCAACATAAATGGAAATTGTGTGATTCATTCCAATTAAATGAATCTTTTTGTTCCATTTTGTTTCTCTTTTTGTAGTTGTTACAAAAATGGTGAACCCGATGTGAAACATCCCACTCTTCATCTTCAAGGAAAATTAATGTTAATTCATTTTAGAGATCATATTCTTTTCTGGGATTGACTAAATTTTTCTTTTACTCTTTGCAGATCTTCGATCATTTTCATGTGCATTCTTTCTTTTCTACATCTTAATTCCAATGGCAACCTTGTTAGCTTTTGGATTATTGTTGGTGGTAGCTTTGCCATCAACTCTCCATGGAGCTTTGATAGGAGTGCCCTCACTCCTTTATTATGGTGTCAACCAACCCGACACTAGTCATTTATAAGAGGGAATCGACTCAATTCCCCCCACATCCAAAGCTACTCTAATAGCACTCAATGCTGCTCCAGCAACACCAAAGGTAGTTTCTAATGTCTTAAGCTCTAGTAATAGCGAAGTTGAGAAGAAGCATAAGAAGAATAGGAGGTAGAGGAGAAAGTGTTAAACTAAATGGTTAATATGGCAAACAACCAAGTTTTGATGATGAGAAACAACATATTAGTGAACATTTATGGTATTGAAAATTGTGTTTCCAAGCATTATAGAAATAGATATAAATATATAGGGAAACAATTCAAATATAATGGATAATGTATATAGAGAATATATTAGCAAGTAAAATCTATTGATGGAAGGAAGAAAAGAATACTCTAAAAGAATGACACTAAAACTTTGAAAAAAAGCCACAAAGAGCATTTGTAGCTATGAAATTCAGGCCTCAATGAGTGATCAAATAAATCTCTTACAGATAAAGTCAATATCAGAGAGCATCTGCTTAAGAAATATTCAAACAAATTATTCCACAGATAAGTTAGATAAACTACTTATACTCAACATTTGTCTATAAGACAAAGACGAATCAATTTGCAGAAGTAGAGATGAAATGGAGCTGAACTTAGACAAATGAAGAGCTAAAATGTAGTCAAATTATTCAAGAATTTATCTCTTGTGTAAAGTATATCTAAAATTGAAGAAGATCAAGAAATTTTTCTGCAATCTTTTACATAAGACATAGAAGATGGAGTGGAAGCGGCACAGCAGCTACAGAAGAACAACTTTGTCTGTCATCTTCATCTGCAAGTTCATCTGTCACTTACAAAAGATGAACCATTAGACAACCATTGAAGAAAGGAGTCATCTGTGCCTCATAACTTTGTCTATCACTTATGATAGATAAATCAATAGACAAACTATTTGGAAGGCTTTGTCTGCAATGTGTGACTTTGTCTGCAGATCTCTACAAACAAATAATAGACAAAGTCATTTCGTCTGCTATGAAGAAGTCTTGTCCATGCCAATAAGAGTTATCTGCTACTTACAACAAACAAATTGATAGACAAAGATACTTCGTCTGGTAAAAGCTACATCATATGGTAAAAGAAACTTCATCTGCTAAGAGAACTTTGTTTGTGCTTCTACAATTTGTTTGTCACTTATAACAGACAAACTTAAAGATGAAGTAAAATGCTACAACGATCTCAGATAAATTTATAAAGATGAATTTTTGTATTATATGGATCTACTCAAACCAATTTGTCTATTACTTACAAGAGACAATCCAAGACTTGATTAGACAAAGTCCTTAGATAAAATATAGCATATCATGAGGAGTAGAAGCCACTTGTACCAGACATTATTGACTGCACTCTCTAGTCAAACTCTCATTCAGAGCAGATTGTATTAAAAAAACTAGACAAATCAAGCTTAGTTGAAGATGAAAAGAAATTCAAAGGAAAGTAGTCTTTGCTCTGATAAAGGTTGCAACTTTCAAAGGATGCATCCCTTCAGGCTTAATGGGCGTCTTTCCAAAATAATGAAAGAGTCAATCAAGTAGAAAAGTTTTTATCCAATATTTGCTAAAACTAGAAAGGCATCTTCTTCAAGGACAGCATTGTAGGGTTTCCAGCTATAATGAGTTTATCAAGAAGATAGCTTTTCAATGGGAGAAAAATTCAGAACGATCTTCAAAATTCAAAGAAATCCAACTACCTCTAATGGGTGGAAATTTTTGAAGCAATATAAAGTTAGTGTAATGTCAATGAAGAAGGTTGATGAAGCCAAGAGAAAAATAGGAACAGAGCTTAAATGAGCAATATCTATCAATCAGATTATGCTTTCTCCTAGATAATCAATCTCCACTGTGTTGATAGACAATGAGCTTAAAAGTTCTATCTTAATCATTCTGGAGTATTGATATCTAATGTGCTTTAATGAGTTATCATTTTATATATGCTCAAACTATGTACAAATCAGCCTAGTAAAAGAGGCAATGTAATATGCAAAATGAGTGTTTTTAATCAGCTATGTGATTTTGTGGTGAGCTCAAGAAAACAACATTATATGAGTTGTCAGTTAGATCTTGAAAACTAACAAGTTTGCTTGTGATCTTTGAAAACAGTGAGTTTCCTAGTGAACTCATGAAACCAAAAGAGTGCTGGGAGTACTATGTATATGCCCCTTGGAGTTGGAATTTAGAAGAGTGTTCTGAACAATATTTATGCCCCCTAGAGCTGGAATCTAGAAAAAGTGTTGTGAGCACTTTTGTAATTCCATTATATGAGATATAGTGGAACCTAAGGCATAATGAGTATGTGCTATTGGAAGAGTGGATGTAGGGACGGGGTTCCTGAACTACTATAAAAATTATTTTATGTATTATCTTCATAATTCTACTTAGCATATAGTTACCTTATCATCACATTTCAGATATCACTACACACATAATTACTATCTAAAATAAGTATAGTTAAGAGAAGCTGAATCTGGAAGTGAAGCAAACATAATGAATAAATAAACAGATATGAAAACCATATATGTGTTGCATCACTATTTCTCCTTAGATCATTAATTTTATTTGACCATAATTTTTATTTTCTCAATTCACCCTTCCCCTCTTAAGCTATTTATTACATGGGGCCAATAGAAAGGCTATTGGAGATGAACCTGTCTTAAAGACTATTGTAGACTCTTCTAAGAATGGTAGTACTTGGTTTTTTGCTCCAATAAAGTAGTAGGAGGTCATAGGTCTTGACCTTCCCAAAGCCATAAAGGGGAGGAAGACATGAGTTCCCTTCAATTCAAAGCCTAATGGCCCCATTGGGAAGGATGCACTAAGCAAGGCTCCAAAAGTCTGTGCTTAGCCTACCAGAGGAACTAGAAGAAGGATAACGAGGAAGAGTAAGTCTAAAAGGAGGTCTACTCATAGGTTGACCATCCAAGAAAGGAAGGAAGGTTGGAAGCCACCTTACAAAAGACATACTATAATGAGAAGAAAGTCATCTCCTTTGGGTGACAACATGTTTGCTATCTTGGCAAATCTCTCTTATTCTCAAAGTAGAGAGATTGATATTATAGACACCCTTTAAATGCCGATAAAGGCATCAAAGGTAGAAAAAAGAGAAAGAAGGGCTTACTCTTACAGCCCAAAGAAGAGAAACTAGAAGAGAAGTAGGATGCAATCTGTTAGTTTTTGCACCACCTTAGTTGACAGGGATCTATCATAAACACCGCCCGGCCCACCTTGTTTGAGGATGTTTATGAGGTCAATGGCCTGACTTATGGTGCCTCCCCCAATGTTCCATTCTCTGCCAGAGGACATTGGGAGAGAGGATAGTGCGTCTACGTCTCCTCACCAATTTATGCACAACTATCTAGCCTTCCCTATAGTGACGTCATATATAACTAAGGGAAATGCAACTGCTATGTTTATTGAGGAGAGAACTAGACTATTGGAGCACCTAGGTGCTGAAAATCAATGTTTACGAGAGTTATGTGTGTAACAAAATGTTAGCTAGACTTCCAATCCTGGCCAGCCTTTCAATGTTGTGCATCCTCTCAACACTCCATCTATGGGACTAGTCACACTAGTGTGATCATTTATCTTCAATTTGCTAAGAGGGGTTCCCATAAAGGTGAAAGGCTCACCCCTTGCTTCACTGGTTGCCTTGCCTTAACCACCACCTAATATCAATGTTTGTGCACAGCCATTTAGTGTGAATGTTCAACATTGTTAGGGAACTCTAGCACATGTCAGCAGACAACAAACATCAATAGTTCAATGCAAATGTGGATGCACACCATATCAGATGAATGTGGATCCAATGGCCCATTGCAATGAAATGATGAATGATTGGATGACTTAAAGGTAGATAAACTTGCCTTCTTAAGTGCTTAACATATATCATCGGTCTTGTACTCTAGAGATTGAGAATGAGTCATTCTCTCCAAGCTTCCAGATGATAGATTTTCATACATTTGATGAGACAGATGACCCTCAGCACCATCTTACCCTCTTCAACCTCAAGATGGAAAACTACACCATCTATCACAACCTTTGTTTAAGATTGTTTAGTTCCTCTCTCAAAGGACCCGCATTCCAATGGTACTTAAATATCATCCTTTCTACCTTCGATTCCTGGTGCATGTGCAAAACGTTATAGCCATTCCAATCTAAGTAGCTTCATGCTTAGATTAATTTATGCAACTAAGTAAAACAGATTTAATTCAAACCCTATGAATTCACAATTTAAGAAAGTCTACAATAGATATACATATGAATTCTTCACTTTCACCTTTACTCTTCTTGTTTTCTTTTTGTGGGCTATATTATTATCATACTCAATTTTATTTTCTTTTGAGTTCTTTGGAATGTGATCCCTTGTATTACTATCACACCCCCAAACTTATTTTCTTTTTAGTTCATGGAGTTGTGATTCCCTGAAATTTTGTAATGAGTCCTTATGCATGCTTTTCTTTTATATCATCTAATGTTCATCTCAAACAATAATTGCAATGAGTTCTAGAGTTTAACTTGAGCTATGCATACTTAGTCACCTAAACTATTGCTAAGTACTCAAAGAATGCAAAAGGAAATGGCTATGTGAATAGATGTATAAGGAATCTAAAGTAAGTTAGACAAGCATTTAAGTCAAGCACATAGAATATATTGACATCCTTTATTTTCTTTCTAAGCCATCATTAAAATATCATGTTCATATCATTGGTCTCCTACAAGAACCTTGATCAATGCTAAAAATATTTTTTTCATATAAACACATAAACTAAATAAACAAAACATAAAACTAATCACAAGCAAACACTAAACATGAATACTAAAACAAAACACACAAACAAGATATACAAAACATAAATAAGATGCCCCCATACCCCCAAAATTAAAAACAAACATTATCCTCAACATTCAAAATAATGAACGAGGGGGAAAGAAACTCCCTTGTGAAAGAATGTGCTCCCATGATGGTGGATGAAGGTTACTTTTGATGTTGCACTTAGCTTTTTGAAGGGGTCTCCTGATATCAAAAAAACCAAAAAGCAACCAAGCAAAATGATAATTAAAATTAAAACCAAAATGTCTAAAAATCTAAGAGACAAGGGATGAGAGGTGGTTCTAATTTATAGTCATTAACTTGAATGGTTCCTTCTTTATGCAGTGTCTTTCAGGTGGATTTTTGCTTTTCTATGCCTAGGTTCTTCAAATCTTGGTGTCAACTTGTGGAATCTTTTTAGTGCACTTAGTTGATAAATGTACTCGATTGCTTCAGCATTATCAATGGATTTTTTTGAACATTCTTCTATGTTTCCGTCCACTAAATCACTTTTGAAGCAATCATTATTCTTTTTGTGCAGCTTTAACTCCTTGAAAATGTTAAACTTCACTTCTTCATTTTGGATATGCATTGGCTTTTCTTCCTCTACATCTGCAAAATAAGAAGAAACAATCACTAGAGAGAATGAATTACTACTCGAAATTGCATGCCATAGAGATATGGGTAATTATAATTACTTCAATTCCAACCCAGCTTTTATTTCCTCTTCTGATGATTCCATTTCAAATGTTTTCACCTCATTACTAATTTTCTCTTTTGATGAGGTTTCCAAGGTCCAAACATGATCCACAACCTCCCTCGGACCAATCATATTCTTACTAACCAAACTTACATGGCATTATTCCAAAAGATCTTGAACACTTTTGTTAGTAAAAATAGGAGTTACACAATCATTCAGAACCTCAATTCGTTTGCTAGTACTCTTCTCAACTGGATAATCATAAGCATGGTAAATATTAAACTTTACCTCATCATCATTGACTAGCAAGGTTAACTCACCACATTGTACATCTATTAATGCTCTTTCAATTGCTAGGAATGGCCTTCCTAGAATTAGAGGCACTTCATGATCTTCCTCCATGTCTAGTACTACAAAATCCATCAAAAAGAAAAACTTGTCCACCTTGACCAACACATCTTTAATGATTCCCCAAGGATAGGTTAAAGACCTATCTGCTAGTTGTAGTGTGATGGTCATGGGCTTCACCTCTCCCATTCCAAGTTTCCTAGAAATTGACAAAGGCATTAAGTTAATGGATGCACCCAAATCACATAATGCCTTATGAAATAAGGAATTTCCTATAGTGCAAGGGATAGTGAAACTCCTTGGATCTTTCATTTTCTAAGGAAGCTTCCATTGTAGAATGACATTGCATTCTTCCAGTAGCTTTACTATTTCATTTTCCTTAAGTTTCCTCTTCTTGCATATGATTTCCTTCATAAACTTAGCATAGTTGGGCATTTTCTCGAGGGCTTCTGCAAAAGGAATATTTATATGAATTTTTTTAAAGATTTCAAGAAACTTACTAAACTATTCATTCAATCTTCTTTTTTTAAATCTTTGAGGAAATGGGAGTTTGGGTTTTAGGATAGAAGGATTGTAAGGAAATGCGATCCTCCCTGGTTGGTAATCTTCTCTTTCTGGTTCCTCTTATTTTGCTTCTTCCTCTCTCCCTCTCTCTCTCTCTCTCTCATTCTCTCTCTCCTTGGGCTACATCTTGGCTTTCTGCCTGTGAGAAGGGTTATGGCTCTCCTTGCATTCTTGGTTATTCTAATTCTCTTTCGCTCCTCAAAAGTTATGGCACTGCAGTGCTCCCTTAGGTTCTTCTCCATTTTAATTGGGAAGTTACCTCTGTTTGAGCTGTTCAAAAAAGCTTACAAGCTGCCCAATCTATGTTTCCAAAGACTTGAAGGAAGCATTGATGTTTACCATCATTGTTTCAATGTTGTCAAGTCTTTCTTCATTCCAAGTGAATCTTGCCTGAGTCTCTATAACAAAGGTACCTATGAGATATTCAAGTGACGATGTCTTCTCTGGTGGTTGGGATGAGTGTGGAGGTTGAATGCCTTGTTTGTCATGGAAAAAATGTAGGCTTCAATGCCTCTTACGCATGTGGCATCGTGGCCACAGCCTGGCATGGGAAGGCTGAGTTGATTTTTACCGCATGTATAGCTCTTAGCTATCACTTTTGCTAAGCATGCGGCTAGCAAAACTGTGCAAGAAAATGTTACCTCCCACCCAACTTTAGCTTACCTGACTGGGGTAGTCCTGTTCCACATCAAATTTAAATCTCTATTAGACAGTTCAAAACTTGGAATTCAACAAGAATTATAGTACAATATTGATATTAAATATATAGTTTGATTTATTCTATACATGAAGAATTAATGATTTTATCTCTCTATACCACTTTAAGTAGAGGGCAACACATTTCTTATATACATTAGGCTGTGTGATTCAACATGCCATTAAACGGCCAAACACGTCATAGTACACCTAGCCTCTGTATCAATCGATCCACTATGAACTGCTTCATAATTCATACTACCCACATGATCATACATTGGAAAACAAATACCCACCCGATTCCGTCCTCCACGGCATTATAAAAAGGAGCCCGAGACAAGAATAAACATTTCCAAATTCGGAATGTCTTTGCTCCCAATGTGTAACACCAAAGTAGTGGACTACCAAAGAATTGAAACGTTGTGGCTCCCAAGGCCTTCAACTCCCCACAACGCATTCACCTCCCAAGTCCTTTAAAATACAAGTGCATCCTCCATCTCCCAAGTCCTTTAAGAGATAAGTGCATCCCCAATCTTTTGCATCTTACAGGCTCTCCCAAAAAAATGCTTCATCGCACCACCGTGGAAGGGAACACCATGCTTGCCTCCATCGAGTCGATTCATCTTTCCACAACCATAGAAAATAGTCCATCCACCAATACATAGCTCTGCAACCTTTGACCAACCTAAAGGTGGTATGCCTAGTCAGGGAGTATGTGTCTCAGGTCCCGCCCGAGGGTGCCACGTCCATCAGTTGGGCCCTGGCCGCTCTAAAAGCTAGGATCTTCCATTCTTCTTCAAGCCTAGAAGGAATCCTGAGCCCCATAGACATTCTCGCTATGTTTGGTGTTGAACCCAATGCACTGGCCATACATCACCGATGCAAGATCTTATCATTTGTAAGGAACAAAGTGGTAGAGGCAACAATGAATCAAAAGAAGGAGCTAAGCATCATCTTGTGTATGAACTTGCTATTTTTAGACAACACTGTCCTGGGTGGGGATGATGGGAGTAGTGCAGCAAGCTCCATCATAGGTGGAAACCCACCCCCTATTGCGCTTGGCGCATCATTAGAAGAAACCAACTATGAGAGCATCCAAGAGGGGTGGGATGCCGATGAGTGCTCCATTTACCTTAGCAATTTTTGTTGACACACGACATCTCCCACATGCCATGTAGCCATGTGTTTCATTTGATCTACGTTGGGGGATGGCTGCAAAACTCCGGAGCCTGCCCCATCTACCACTACAAAATTAGGCCTTGATTTGTTGAGAAAGCAGATTAGGATGGACCTACATAGTGTATGCCTGCTAGTGATCTTCCAAGGAGTGATCACCGTTTTGCTTAAAATATACTTACTGATGTTCTAAGGGGTGATCCCTCTTTTTTATTAAAATATGCAAAATCTATCGCACTGCATAAAAAATTTGCCTGAAGTCAAGTGGGCCTTGCCATGATTTTCCTTAGATACAATGTTGGGTGAGTTTTTTTCTTCATTTTCCCTTGTGAGAGTGATACTTGGATGCTACCTGACGAGGGGTTTAAAAAATTAATTTACTAAAGTAGCAACATCTCTTCATACTAACACCCCTTTGTTTGGCATGCCAGTAGGAGCCCCTTGTTGTGTAGCACTAGTCCACGACCTATGCTACGATTTAGAGAAGGGAACATGTGAGCATTTTAAAGTGCCAAGCTATGCGCCAAGAGGAAAAAAAGATGTTATGACATTTTCAACTACTCATCGCATCATTTTAGGTGTATAGTGGTATCTAATCGATGGGTGCAATTACGAAACCTTGAATTCCTCAAGCAGTTAATTGTGTTGTTTTTTAACACTTGACCTATTCCAAAAGTAAATTATGCTATGATGCATGATATTAAAAAACTACATAGTTCATGCTAATATAGGGAGTTTGTTAATCATAAGGAAGTTTATAATGTTAAGAATAACCACACTAGAGAATGTAAGCAAACCCATAACATTTAATCTCCATTTACCTCTAATGTTCTTACCACTAGTGTATTATTTTAGTTCTTAAGAATTCAAATTAGAATAGATGACTATTTTAATTATAGCTTCTTCTTAGTCAAGTAAAGACTAAGGTCAGCATTTTCTGACAATGAACCACTTACAGATTACATCAATCAAACAAATCTATCATGAAATAACTATGATGATTTAGGACAACTAGATAAATTTGAACAACATCATTAAATATATAGATTTTATAAATTTCCAGTCAAAGGCCAGGATGTGGTATTGGTCATGGTTTCCCTATAGTAATTGACTTCAGTGTTTATGGTTTGTAGGAATGAAACAATTTGCGAATTTGGTATGAATTTAAATAATTATTAGAAATAGATAGTTTAAAATGGAGTGAATTTCAAGTAGGGAAAAGTTTAGAAAATATCAACTATAGGGCCTACTTCATTTAAAGAGCCTAAATATGTAATCAATAGTGTTAATGTTTCCTCAGTTAGCTTTATATGAAAATCAAATGAAGATTATTTTTTTTTTAACTTACAGCTTCAATGGAGTAGAGGCTTTTCTTATTCTATACCTCATATGGATTTTCAAGTCTATTATTTTTCCATCAAATTAATTAATCACATAAAATTAAATAGCCTCAACATAATATAATCTTTGTAGAGGCTTAAGCTTTAGAAATATTTACTTCATACCACTATTTACCAAAAAGGCATGAATTAATCCTTGAATAGGTCACCCATGTGACTTTATCTTTGTGATAGCACCAGGTGTTCCTCAGTGTGCACCTCAGATAATATGAACCCTAGGAAAGGGGTCAGAGTGCCATAAATGTGAGACCATAAATGGGAGATGATTTGGCAACCTGATTGGCATGGATCTCCACACATTTGTAATTCCCCCGACCTTATCAATCTCAAAGATACAATAGCAGAAGAGTTTAGTGTGACAGGGATCTTGCGCCCACATACCATCTCAATTCATGATATCAGGCCATGCTCTATTTCTGGCCACTCATTAATGAAGGGCATATGAGTAAATTAGCCCTTGGCCACCTATAATAACAAGCATTGCGCATCGGCTGCCTTCAACATGCAAACCAATAAGCTCTTAGACTCTAGCTGAATTGACTTTCCATATTTCAAAGCCTTTCACATTCAAGCTTGATTCCCTTCCTTGCATGAGAGCCTTTCACATTTAAACTAATAGGATTGGTTTGTTGTACCTAAACTGGTGCCAAGCCCTAGTGGCAATTGAGTGATCCCCTCATCTTGTTGGCTTAGCAATTAATCAACTTGGAACTATACTTTTCATTGCTCAATAGCACTCGTTAGACCATTTTCTAAACTTCATGCAAACTACTTTAGAAAGGTTGTGACTGAATCCAACAAGTCCATGTAGTTGTGGCATAATGACCTCATCAGTGGTGATCTTCATGCATATGTTGGGTGTAATGTCCAACTTTCAACTTAAGTTGTGGCCACCTTTACGTTACCATAGTCCGCACTCCAAATAAGACAGTTCTAGTGGACATCACAAATTTGGCTACCCACCACATTTACGTCAAGCACATCCTTCCCCTAACAAGAAGATGCGTGCATGGGACATGCTCCTTGCAATAAAGTGTGGCCACACAAGGAAATGCTTACCTCATAGGATGTCCTGGTACATCTACTTAGAGCATGTGCATCATTCCAACTGATAGCTATAGAGCCTCCAATTGGAATGTCATTGCATGAAAAGTAGCCCCTTGTGCTTGTGGAGGCAAGCACTAGTATTTCTGCTTTGGTCCTTGAAACAACGCCATTATCTATAGATGCTCTCCATGCCTCATCAGAGTGTTCCCTCATCCTCTCTGAAAATGTCCTACATATAGTTTGGCCTTATTTTGCCAAAGCTTGGATTAGAGCAAGACTAGGATCCCCTATCACATTCATTGAGGCTCCACATAGCAAGCCTCTCAGATAAGGAGTTGTTTGACATCAAATTATTTAGGTTTGACAGGTATATTCGAATCTGCAATGTCAAGCTTGATCGATTACTACTGAGAGCTATGGGGACATGTTGGATCCTAAACTGTAACCTTTTTAGGTTTGGCTAATTCGAAATGAGCCCTTTAGTTGAAGAGGTGGCATTCATTTCAAGCTTTTTATTGGATGATGACATAGGTATGATCCTCCCAGCTAGTGACCAGATGTCATTGTTCATGGAATACTTTGGTGTGGCTCCATCTACTTTCGACATTGAAGTCCACAATGGGAGACCACATTCAAGATGCAGGCTTTCTATGGCTACTTCTCGTGCAACCGTGGTGAAGATCGCACACCACGTAATGTTTTCTTTAAATGCACTGATGATGCACATCATTCAGGATGTGTTGCTCCCAAACCGCCCGTATGGCAATTTTTGCTTAAACCCGTTGCCTCTATTGTCATTGTTGAAGCAAAATAAATTAATAGTCCCATATATTTTAGCAAAGATTTGTGGGGGGTTGACTTCAAACCTCCATCATAGTGGGCCATTCAGAGGGTGCACTATCATATTGCAAGTTCATTGATCATCTGATGTGGCTCCCTTATTTTATGAAATGGGTCTCTATATGTGATGTTTGTTAATCATTCTAAAAACTTACATTTTAATTTATAGTATGGCTTGTGGAACATCTGCATGACACTACGACCCCTCCATCCTCAATTGACAATAAGAAGGATCTCATATCCTCCCTAGTATTTCAAGCTGCGTAGGCACCTATCAACAAAATGATGGGGATCATGGCATTGCCCATGTGGGAACAAATATGGTGGGGTCGATGGTGTACTATCATAGGTAATAAAATTTAGAACATTGCTCCAATTAAATTACTTGTAGTAGTTTGAGTAAGGGTCGATCCCATGGAGAGTATCTAATTTAGCTTTATCCAATATGATCAAGAATGGGTAATGTTGTAAAAGAAATTTATCAAAGAAGAAAACCTTGGTTCAAGTCAATATCTGCCATTAGAATCTCATAACTGATCATTGATACAATTATAAATCAATTCATACTTCGAATATTCACCATTGGAATTATTTTTCCTATCTCTCCTTTGATATAGTTAATTAGAAACTAGCTAATTAACCTTAACTACTAAACAACTCCAGACCAGTGCTAAAAGTTTAATCTAATAGCAGCCTTAAGATTTGTAGAGATTGGTAAAGCTAAACAACACAAGCACCAGCAGTTGCATTTAATTTAATCAAATATTCTTCCTAAGATTTAATAACTACAACACCAGCAAATAGATTGCAATGAATAGTAAACTATTAGGCCTTCTAGCAATTAAATACAACAATCATGAAAATAAACACAGATGCATATTCAATACTCAAAGTATGTCTTGAACAATTAAAACAAATTAAATCTCACAATATATTAATTCTGAGGCTTCTGTTTCCTTAAACTAAGAATAAAAGTTTAGCCATGCAAAGTCATTAAATCATAAAGAAAATAAAAGAGAAAAGAGAGACGAGAGAAGATTCACTATCAAAAATTACCAAAAAGTCCTCTTCAGACCCTAGCAAAAGAACCATCAAAAACCCTAGGAAATTGCTATTTAAAACAGAGCAAAAATATACATAATATGCAATTTTTGCAAAAATCTAAACTTTGTGAATGGTCGCTAGTGCTAGATTGGCACCACCATTGCCACCTTGCTATCCGATGGGGTGGTGATGATTATGAGTAGGTGCCAACGGTGCCGGTTTGCTATTGGCCAAATATGCATCCACTATTTTGACCATAACTTCATCATTTAAACTCAAATTTGCATTATTATTTTTAAATTGGTTAGATAACTTCTAGATCTATAACTTTTATATTGATAACTTTTTCTAATTCATCCTCTAAATATGAAAAAATTGGTACACAAGTGATACCACATGTAATCTTCAGCTCCTTTTTAACATGTTTTGATACTTTCTCCGCTTAGTTGTAGTTGATGCAGTCTTTATATCTTAGAACTTCAAATATGAAAGTTGTAGAATTTTTTTTTGTTTCCAGATCATCTTTAATAATCTCAATCTAAGGTCGGATGAGGGAGTTATGCCCAAAATATGGATTGATGCTAAAATTATCCAAAATCCTTCAATTGACTTCTTTTACACTTAACCACTCCAATTATCTCCTAAATCAATATATAAGAATAATGAGTGCATATAGGAGTCAAATAAGTATAAAAGATTAAGTATTGAGGAAATAAAATATGAAATTTTGTATTCTCATCAAATTCTCCCACACTTAACTTTTGCTCGTCCTCGGGCAAAACTCAAATTCACTCTCCTCCAAAAGAAAATCAAGGTTGCAATTATCATAAATAAAGAATAACCAAAACTTTCCAAAACTCATAACACTTCATAAACAACTCATTCTTATACAACTAAAAATCACTTAGTAAGCATTCTCTTTTAAGATGGATTAAACTAAACAAGTAGAACTCTCACGAAAATAAACACTTGCTCTCATGTATTTGAAGGGTATATGTTCTGCTCAAATTTATTCTAATGAAAATGATCTACCATAAGCTTACACATCTTCTCATTCTCCATCACTGAGATCACATGAATATCATCAATCATAATGACTTTTCATGAGTTGTAATGGGATTTAGGGTAAAGGTGAGAAATATTTGGAGATGTAGCTTAAAAGCCATTAAAATCAAGGAAGTATAAATAAATCAATTCATGCTCAAATATGTAAGACATGTAAAATGACTTGTTTTCTTTAGCATATTTCACCTTTGAATACATGATGTATAAACAGATCCCTTCCCTTGTAATTTTGATATTTTCTTTTTCTTTTTCTTTTTCATTCATCATTTTTTCACAAATTTGAGAATAATAACCTGTTTTATTTCATCAATCATAGCCATACCAAAAATTTTGACACCCCCACACTTTATTTCTTTGCACACCCATATATAGCACAATGATAATCCATGCTCCACTACCTCTATGGCTTGGGTAAAAATATTATTTTTCTAGGTTTTAAGCTTGTAATATAGGTTCACAATAAAAGTCTATAAAGCTCAAAGGGGCTCTCAACAAGGGGAAAAATTAATCACAAGGTAGGCTATTTGGCTCATGTAGTTCAAAACAAACAAGGCCTTAATCATGTTCATGCATGAATGTATCAATGTAATCTCAAAGAGAATCAAGGCAAGTTCTAGAGAAACAAATCCATGGAAGAATATCTCTCATGAAGAAAAAGGATGAGACTGATGTGAATGTGTCAGTCTAAAGGATCAAACTCTTACTAGCTTTTGTCTATGAAATTTAATCATCACTATTCTCAAGGAAAATAACTAAACCAAGTAATTATAAATTAGAAGATTACTTAATCAATCATATTATGAAAATTTCAAACTCGGTTGAAACTTACTTATGACATCCTCAACCTCAAATCACAGAAAACTACTATAACAAAAGGTAAAACTAACTCTTTCTCTCAATTTTTTTAAATAAAAATAAAAACACAACCTGAACCTAAATCCCCTCTCCCACACTTAAAACTTATATTGTCCCCAATATAAGGTCAAATGCAAAGAATATGCAAAAATAACCATAATATAAATGCAGAAGTAAGAAGGAAATGAGAAAAAGAAACACAAACTCCCCTTGGGTTGCCTCCCAAGTAGCGCTTTTGGTTATAGTTAATGGCTCGACTCATTGCATCTTTCTTCAATTTAGAGCAATTACAAACTAAAAATAATGAAGCATGCATATAGATGGGTCAATTCCTTAAATATCTTTCATTATTCAACCGATAGCCTTGTTATGCTTCTTAAGAAATTGCACAAGTCTTTCTTTTAATGCACTAAATTTTTTGGATATGATTACTGGTAAAGTTCCTTTGTCTCCAAGGAACATGTACTTTAGGTGATTAGGAAGAGGCTTCAAATCTAGAATTGATACCTGCAAAACAGATGGTAAAAGGCTCTTATTAGAAACTGATAACTCAATATAAGGATCATTACCTAATTTTGGTAACTTTAAAAAGTCATCCAATGCTGCAATAGTTTCCTCCAAATCAGTACCTAAAGGTGACACCTCATTCTTCTTCTCAAGATATTTATTAATGACAATTTCTAATTCATCTTTTCCATCAAGTTCAAAAACCTTATGTACACAAAAATCAATCACATCAATGGAGTAAATAGGATCATCATCATTAGGATATTTCATGGCATCATAAATATTAAATTTAACAATTTTACCATCAAATTCCATGGTAAGTGTGTTATTGTGAACATCTATCTTAGTCTTGGATATCTTTAAGAAGGATTCCTAACAAAATAGGACTAGTTTGATTACCATTCTCTATATATAATATATAAAAATCAGTAGGGAAGATTAAACCATTGACTTGCACAAGATGTAAGGCCCTAGAAATTTCAAAAATGTAAATGTTCACTCTTGTAAAGTTTTAGAAATTTTTACAATGCGGCATACTGTACAATTTAATT
>JAYJMB010030663.1:0-36437 GCA_036873735.1 Pouteria campechiana | reverse complement strand
AAAAATCATGGTATAATCATGTGGATTTATGGTGTAAAGTGGAGTAACGACCCCAGGAGGGCGGGGCGTTACATTTTCCCAAATAATTGTGACCAATATCTATATATATATTTATAGATATTAAAATATACAATTAATCCCCTCAAATAAATGGAGATAATGTCATTTAAATCACTCTATATAGTACATTTCATAACAATTCTCTTTACATTTCCTAAGTTCCAGTACAATTTGTCCGCAAGTGACAATTTAAGAAATATTTTCTAAATTCCCTCACTTTTAACACCTGGGGTGTTACCGTATCTATGCCAACAAGGCATATCATATCATGTCTATGCCACCCAGGCATATTATATTATATCTATGCCACTCACGCATATCATATCATAATTAAGCCACTCAGGCATATCATATCACATATATGCACCTAGGCATATCATATCATGTCTATGCTATCTCGGCATATCATATCATGTCTATGCTATCTCGGCATATCATATCATGTCTATGTCATCCCAGCATATCATATCAGGTTCATATCACATTTACACTACCCCATTGGAGTCCTCTACCTAACCTCCCAGGAACAACTATATCCCTTAAGAGTCACAAGTCATCAACTCTTATCTTTATCACCCATTCATCAAGATATCTCCACATATTATATAACATCATCACATATCACTTGACTCAACCATGCCAATTATGACTCATGACTCATGGTGACATGCCATGCAATGTAATATATCAAAACAAGCTAGTTGAACACATATAGCTAAATCCAATGTCCAAAATAAACACATGGAAATACATAGTTTCATCATTCCAAATCATGACACAATATAATAAACATTATTGAAAACATGGTTTTTGTATGGAATATCAGAGGATACTCACTATCCTCAATAATCCACACATGTGTAATAGGAAGAAGCCTACTTACCTTAATAGAGAATAATTTCACAAATCCTCAAGTTTCATAACTTAGCTTCCAATCAATGCTCAAATGGCCCTACACAAATAACATGCACTAAAATTCAATTTACATATGTTTCAAATGTGAAATTCTATTCAATTAAAAAAATAGTTGAAGCCCACTTAATCACCTCATTAGGGTTTATTCTTGTCTCATTACTCAATTATACATTCCAAACACTTATTCTAGTGAAAATTATCGTTATTTCAAGTTGGGACTCCATATGGCACAATTTTCGGATGTTTACTCAAAACACTATTTTAGTAACTTCTTCACTTAGAACACCCTACTTAAGGTAAATAACCATCTTCAAACATCACTTGAGTTATTTCCACATTTGGTAAACTTAGTAAACACAAAACAACCCATTAGTGTGAAAATTCCCAATAGTAAACAATCTCATTTGCATTGAGCAATGGCATAGTTCTACTTATGCATTTCAAACTTTAAAACCAGCAATAAGCTTAAATTAAGGTAGTTAATCTGATACAAAGGCAGCCTTAATCAAGTCATTCTCAATATAGTTTTTAGTGGTAACAAAATTCAAAGTTGTAACCCCTTTCAAGCCACCAAATAGAGGGTCTTTAGGCATCAATTCCACATGAGATTTGCCATAATTTCAAGTGCATAAACATATCTATTTTCTCTCTAATTTTATGCACTATTTGAAATCAAATAAACAAAATTCCTAAGTGCCACAATCTGCCCATATTGCTGCCCATCTATGGGGTGATTTTCTAAAACTCTAATGAACCCCTATTGCTGCCCACAATTCAACCACTCTTTAGTCATTCATTTATTGCATCTTATACTTTGTTTTAGTTCATAAGCAATGGCCAATTAGGGGCTTTAATCAAATCATTCAAATCTACTTTATTTTTAATAGTCATTTAATCAAACACTTAATATAAATAATTTAAACTATCAATTTCAACAATGGTGCAAAAGGTTACTTACATTATCAACATCATCCAATTCATATTTAGCATCAAAACAGCTTTGTTAACAATCAAGTACACCCCAAAATAAACTAATTTCTCATCCCACTTGTTGTCCATGATATACATGGATTTTTCTATGTCTAAACATCATGTTATCATTTCAATTAAACATCATAATCATTTCCCCTATGAAATCCTCAACTAATCCATGCCAAATCCTCTAAATTGCTATCCACGAATCTCATAAAACCCTAGCAAAACAAAATTGAAAAATCTATTTGGGGAAAAGAACTTACCACTAAGATTGAGTGTTGTTTCCACCATGAAAATGAAAATCCACTTCAAATCTACAAGTTCTTTGCATGAATTGTACTAAGATGGGTTTTTTCTTGGTGAAAACATATTTTTCTCTTCCCTATTCATGTCCAAATGGGTTGGATTTTGACACCCTTTGCATGATGATGACTGCATGTGAAAATAAAAATTTTCTAGCTGAAATTAAATGAAAAAAGTCGATGTGAAGGGGATCTTATGGTTGCTTGGGAGTGGGGAGAGAAAAGGGAATAAAATGGGAAGGAAGAGGGAGATGGAGCATTTTACTTTTTTCTCTTCTTGGTGCTCTAATGGTGCAATTCAAGTAACATAAACATGCACCATTTTATTTAGCAATAAACACCATAATTAAATATGTTTAATGTCATTTGACTATCTCACTCACATTACATTAAGGTGTATGAATAACTAATACCCAAATCTAATTTATTCATGTATACAAATGCCCCAAAATAATTATTAAAAGAAAATTTTCCTTACTTCCAAAATCTTGGGGCGTTAGATTGTGCCCTCCTTATAAAAATTTTCAACCTTGAAACTTCAAGCCTCGTTCCACAAGTAAAGATAATTGGTTCTTATTATTTCCTCAAGTTCACATGTCAAATCTTCCTTAGTATGATTGCACCATTGGATCCTCACAAGGCAAATCACTTTATTTCTTAGTTGTTTTTCTCAACCCGAATAGGTTTCTCAATATAATGTAAGTTTTCTCCAACCTTCACTCAACTAACACATCTATGCAACCAACCCTTTCATACACACATGCAGATCTAATCTCCTTAGTTTATCAAACAACTCTTCCTTCTAAATAGGCATATATGCCATGCCACTCCCTCACTTCTACTCAAGACATTAGTCACTACCTTAGCTTTTCTTGGATGGTAATGAATGCTCAAGTCATAATCTCCCAATAGTTACAACCATCGCCTCTATCTCATGTTTAATTCTTTTTGGGTGAAAATATATTTCAGGCTCTTATGATTAGTATATACATCACATTTTTAACCATACAAGCAATACCTCCATATTTTCAATGCAAAGACAACTACTGTCAGTTCTAAATCATGGGTCGGATAGTTCTATTCTATTCATATGGCTTCAACTACCTAGATATAGATGTTATCACGTTCCCATTTTGCATTAACACATAACCAAGTCCTTTCAAATTAGGTTCCTTTTTTGAGTCAATTTGGCTAGAGGCATGGCAATTGTGGAAAATCCTTCCACAAATATTTCATAATATCTAGTTAATTCCAAGAAACTTTTGACCTCTATCACATTAGTCGATCTTGGTTAGTTCACCATTGCCTCTATCTTATGGGGATCCACTAAAATACCATCTCTAGAAATCACATGACCTAAGAAAGCTACACTATTCATCTAGAAATCACACTTCTTAAGCTCAGCATACAATTTCTCTTTTCTTTATTTCCATATTGTCATTCTCAAATGATGCTTATGTTCCTCTCTACTCTTAGAATATACCACGATGTCATCAATAAATACAATCACAAATTAATCTAAGTAGCCTTTGTCTAACCTCTTCCTTAGTCCCATCACTACACTCATTTTTATGACACACAGTCATTAAGTAATTCACATATAGCCCATATATTCAATTTATTAACCTAGGGTCTCTAATTTCATCCCCTAGGCTAGCATTCCTGTAAAGCCTCACCTTTTTGAGGGCTACTAAGGTAGTAACAAGAGGACCCATGACCAAAGTCTCCCTTGAACTTACTCTCTTAACCTGTATAAAACAATCACAAACACCCATAGATGCCCTGAACCATAGTCACACTGTAAAGTCAAAGTGTGGAAAAGGCACACATACACCTGCTAATGTAATGACATGCAAGTTATCATGACTCATACATCCTAGCTTTACATTCTTTACTCCATCAATATAACTCACAAATTACATTTATAATACATTCCCAAATAAAATAAAATACAAAAAAAGATAAGAAATCCTAAGCATCATAGTCTATCCCTCTCTTGAGCTCTAACCCCTCGTTGGGCTCTATCTTCTAGCCTATTAGCTAAAAACATAATAAAACAAGGTGAGTCTGGGCAACTTAGTAATTAGGTATGTGATTAATCAATAATTGATAGAATGTATTTATAAAACAAATCTCCAACACATAAATGGAACTACTATCATGGTGCCACTACAAATAGTAACAAGAATTTTTATTAAAGTCCAATCGACTCTACTCATTTTTGGATCATTTTCACCTCTATCTCAGTACATGTATATACGCACCTTCATTCTCAATCATCCATTGCCTCTCGCTTGCTACCAGTTACTACCATGCTTGGGAGGCTAACAATTAAGTGGACTCAACCATGAACCAAATGGACTCAGCTTTCTTACAACTTTAGTGTGCTTCGGTTCTTCCTTGTAACCACAGCTATGAATGTTACAAGACCCATGACCACATGATCATCAACATGGCCTATGATATCCCAACCTCATTGCAACCTAGGGATTGTCAGTTCTCCATCCACACCTATTAAGTAATCAAAAGAGTCTCACATAATAAGCCAAATTTAGCTTTTTCACCATTACAAGTGGCACCAAACATCACCCTTTCATGGGTGGGATCACGATAAACAAGTAAGCCATGCCAGTCGACACCCAAACCCAATTTCACACAACAAATATTTTGACAGGCATCCAAACTCAATTACACAATAATTGTATTCCAACTAGTATCCAAACCCAAGTATGCATGCAACATCCCCAATCCAAGAATGCATCCAATTCTCAATCAAATTGCTAAACTTAAATTCACATTAAATTAAATCATTAAACCAATTACATACATCTGTTAGGTATTCATCTCACTTAAGTAATTATTTTTTCATTCTAGTTTTAATGTTTTTCAATGATATTGCCACCTAAAATACATTCAAAATAACAAGAATATAACAAATACACCAAAAATAACATAATAGGGAAGAATGTAACATGGGGGATTACTGTTCATAGAGAGTTGGGCGTCGCGGCCTTTAGGTTGAGTGTTGCGACCCTCTACCTATTGTCTACCCTATGCACTTTGATTTCTTGCCTGCTCTCATCTCCTTGTGCTACTTCATTTGGTAAATTTAAACAAGATATTTAAGTTATAATTTATTGCATTTAACATAGTGTTAGCCTCTACTAGTTATTTATATTATATGGCTCAGTTTTGTACATCATCTCATAAGAATTCATACAGTGCCTTGTCCTATTCTCAAATTTACCTATCCTAGATTGGGCATTCCAACATGTTATACACCTTAGATTTAACTTACTTATTCCCATAAGAAATATAGATAACACAATTCACATACCTTATAACACGTCTACAACATGATTCAACAAATCTTAAGAAATCACAAGATAATGCCCAGAATGCATATACACAAAAGTTCAGCCCAATTACATAGAGAAAGTAAACCAGCTTGTTAGTCCCATTCAGATGGTTACTCAAGAGGAGGGGTGAATTGAATCTTTAAAATTTTTGGCCAGATAATGATTAAAGTGCAAGGATAAAGAAAAAACTGACAACACAATGCACTTAGACTGGTATTTTTATAGTGGTTCAACCCTTCACTTGGGTTCCTACTCTACTCCTCTGAGTTGGCCTTTTTTGCTAAACTCAAGTTCCACTAACACCTTCTTTGATCAGTAACCTCCTAATCAAACAAATACACTTATTAGTTTTCAAGCTTACCAACTAACTAATACAAATATTAAGTAAGTATCCTACTTGTTTTTACTACACAAAGGCAAGTCCTTAACTTGCAGAAATATGTAAAAATAAATATATACAAGTATTAATGCCTCTAGTAGGCTAATTTTGTATGAAGTTTAGAAGCAATAAGTATAGTTAACATAACAATAAAATAGTAGGATTCAATCTCTAGAAGTGGCAAAATGGATTACTTTGAATGCTTCTTTGTATGAGTTGTAGTGGAGTTGAAATCATGGAAGAAAAGCCTTATAGACTTAGTAAATGCTCTCTTTTGTTTCTCAATATGATCTCCTCTTCTTTTATATTGAAACCTCTAACTTTCTCTATTGTGGTAGGTGAGAATCATTTAATGAAAAGAAACATTCGAATTTATAACCATTATACTTTTCAACAAAGTTTTGTAGGCTATGAATTAGCATTAGATCCTTTGAGCTTTTAAGTGATATGAGGTTTCTTGCACAGCTCATCCATTGTTGTATCTTTGGATGCTATGAAGATATGTTTTGGAGGCTCCGAAGTGGCGCAATAGAGGCAACTCATGTCAGATACCATGATGGTTGACTCTGAAGTTCCTCTTCGTTTCCGAAGTGCTTAACCTATGACTCCAAAGGAACTAACTTTGAACTTCGAAGTACTTCTCTATCTCCGAAATGCTTTACTTAAAGCCGAAGTACTTGTCTTTTGACTCCGATGAGTCATATTCACTAAAGAGTGTCCTATTAACTCCAAAGACTTTCAATGTTGTCTTCGAAGCACCTTGTCTTGACTTCTAAGTGCTTGACTTAACTCCAAAGTTTATGAGCCCATGACTCCGAAGTGCTTTAACTGACTCCGAAATTTCTGAGCTCGTGACTCCTAAGAAATTCAATTGAGTTCAAAGATTGTGAGCTTATAACTTTGAAGTAATTTAATCACTCTGAACTTATTTTTTTTGTCTTTGAAGTGCTTCAGTGGATCCAAAATGCTTGTCTTAGCTCCAAGGCATTTTTGTTGAATCTGAAGCTTATGACTTCATGACTCTGAAGATATTTTCCTCTTTCTCCACAATGCTTCATTGGCCTTTAGGGTTATCTTCTTATCTCCGAATTGTTTGAGCAACTCTAAAGGGATGAACTTTTAAACCCAAAGTTGACTTCGAAGTTCCCTTAGCAACTTTGAACTTTTGTTTTCTTATTTTAAGTATATTTGTAATTTATATACTTAGTTTTCTTGAACATTCATTTTCCTTCTTCCTTTAAGCATCATGAGGTTTATTCTCAATATTAGTTTGAAAAAAATATTTCTGCAATATACTTGAGAATAGATTGTTAGTACCTTAATGTTTCAGTCATGTTTTTGCTCATCATCAAAACATACTTGGTTAAGAATGTTCATCATCGAAACCAAGCTAGATAATAGTGTATGTTCAACATTTTTTTCTTTTTTTATGATGACAAACATTGAGTGATATAACTTTCAAAACTATGCAAATAAATAAAATTTAAAGCAACTAAATGCATGTTTAATTTTCAATAGAATTCTATTAACTTAGTACAACTCTCCTTGAATGGGTGCACTACATTTCACTATATTTTCTCCCCCATTTTGTCATAATCAAAAAGGTGGAAAGAAATAAAATGAATTTACATAGCCTGTTGTGACCAAAATTGCAAGTACAAAATATGACCAAAATTACATATAGAAAGGATTCCCCATAGAAAGTACATATTGCAAAAAAAATCCTACATTAGATAAATGATAGTCGAAGATATTTAAATAGAGAAATGAATGTACAAATGCAGCAAAATTAGCGAGATGATCTAGGTTTTCTCTTATAGGTTTTAGAGAAGGAGTCTTTGTGATGGGGTAGAGGAGGCTGGGGTTGAGAGGATGATGGTGTAGGAGCAGACTTGGATGGTTTAGGAGTAGTTTTCTTGATTCTTTTTGGCAAAGGAGAAGGAATGAAAAATAGATCTTTTAGAATTGCAGATGGGGGTTCTTGAGTGTAGGCAGAGGGTCCATAGTTAGTTACATAAATGAAATTAATACGTTCTCGAAATGCTAGATCTAGTAACTTAGGGAAGGATACAGGAGTGCCTTTTAAGAGGGCTTTTGCATTAGCATTCATCCTTGCTATGGATTCTTGATGATACATTATAATGCAAGAAAGAGGAGCCTTTTATGTTCTTTTAGAGGTGGAATTCTTGGCTTTCTCTTAGGTTTAGAAGAGGATGGCTAAGATGAAGCTAATGGTTAGGGTAATGGCTCTGGCTTAGGGATTGCAAGTGGTTTTCTTGTGGTTTTAGCTTTGGAGAAGGGGCTGGAGTAGGTTTAGGTGAGAAGGATGGTTTGGAATAGATCTACCTAATTCTATGTTGGATAGATGTATTAGAGAGCTGAGGATATGGAAGTGGAAGATTATCAACAATTGCTTAGAGATTGGCATTGGTGTAGAATGAGAATTCTTCCTCAGTATTAAGAAAGAGTTGATGAAGACCTGAGGGAGATGGAAATGAACTTCTTGGTTTCCTTGATGTTGGGAGTGAGTGAAGAAGTTTCTCAAAATATCTTTGAAGGATTGACTCTTTATCAGGAATGTAAATTTAGTGATCTTTGGGAGTCAATGGAGGATCAGGAAGGAGTTGAATCCTAAATAGAATGTTAGGATTTTTGAGTTCTGAGAATGGCAATTCCTAAGGGGATACAATGACAGATTGAAAGAGAAACATCTGACCAATTTCAGAATCGATTTCTGATCTGCTCTCAAACTCAGAATTTGTCATCCTGATTGGATTTGAGATGCGAATAAGAATGTCAGGGTTATCATCAACTGTTTACAAGGAGATTGTGGAGGAGTTGGAGGTCTTCTCCATTCTAGACAAATTGAAGGTGTATTCCATTCTGAAGGAATTTTTTCAATTTGAGTGGGGATTACCTCTTTTGATCTAACAAGATCAAGCCAAGTCCAGTTCAGATAGATGGAGGGTCCTGGAGGAGGAAAATACATTCTAATAAGAGGCACTATGATTAGGTACTTTCCATATCTAACAATAGCCCAACAAGGATTTGAAAGATATTCAGGTTGTGTTGGAGGAGAAGGAGAAGAAATTTCAGTAGGTTCACCATCAAGTTGAACAACTTCTAGAATTGCATGAGATAATTGTGAAGAATGTGTGGGGGAAGATAACACTGTGATGGTGAATGAGTTTGAAATGGAAAGAAGTGAGTTGGTGGAGGTGGAGAGTGTGGAGGATAAGTTTGACCTCTGAATTACTCTACTAGTGATTGTAGAGAGTCAAGTGTTTGATCAATCTTATTAGCACTTAAGATGAGAGATGACATGGTGTAGTTGAGTCTTTGATCAAATCTGTTCATTCGAAGATCTAGAGTTGACAAAAGGTTTTCAATGTTCTCAAGTCTATTTTCCAGATTTTGTGGAATGGGTTGAGTAGTGGAGATTGATGAAGTGGTTGGTATGGATTGTTGATGAGTGGATCTTATGGGTTATGGAAATCTGATGGGTGTAAAAGAAGGTATAGGGGCTACTGCTACTGTTGTTTCATGCTCTTCTCTCAAAATTTCTTTTGACTCCTCTATTTTGACAAATCTTTCTTTTCTTAGAGTCTCTCTTGTTTCCTGTTCCAAAGTTTCTTCTCTGATTGTTCTTTCTTCTACTTCTTCTTCTTGCTTTGGTCTGGATTTGTTTAATTAATCTACTTTTCTTGGTTTTTCACTGATCCAGCCTTGTGGGGTTTTCTTAAAACCTAATCTTTTCAAGGTCTTCTCATCAATTGTGTCTGAGTCTCTTCGAGGTTCTCTATCTTCCTCAGAGTCTCTTAGAGGTTCTCTATCTTCCTTAGACACACTGACTCCTGCTTTTCCTATGAGCTTAGTCAGAGCCATTCCATAAAGAAGAGGAAATCTTGATGTGCTCTTAACTAAATAAATATGATCTGGCATTATTTTTGCCAGATCCACTCTCTTTCAATTCTTTAGAGCCCATAATATTTTTCCATCTTTTTCTGATACATCTTTTGTTACTCCCTTTATTTATCACAATCATGTAAGCTAAGTTGAGATTTAA
This sequence comes from Pouteria campechiana, assembly GCA_036873735.1. Taxonomy (NCBI): domain Eukaryota; kingdom Viridiplantae; phylum Streptophyta; class Magnoliopsida; order Ericales; family Sapotaceae; genus Pouteria; species Pouteria campechiana. The sequence goes on along the minus strand of JAYJMB010030663.1, from coordinate 26,381 downwards.
ACTAAGATGGCTTAAGTGAAGATAATTCTCTCTCTCATCTATTTTTGCTCCTGCCAAATCTGAAAATAGTCTCTGTCGGTAAGCCATTCTGGTTCAGCTTCTACCAAAAGAAGATTAAAAAGTTTTCTCAAATTTTTCTGTGGATATATTAATTTCCACTTCTCCTATCCATGACCTCTCTGTTCTGATGTTAATGGTGCATATTAGGGCTCTCACATGTCTTGGATAGAAGTAATCTTAGTAGCTTACATACTCCATTCATCCTTGATATTTGAACCATTTACATACATCTAGTTTCATGCCACTATCTCCAAAAACATCAACGTTGAAAATCCTTCCTTTTATGATCTTTTTATCATGATATCTTTCCAAGTATGTAGAGTAATCAGAGTCACTATTAAGAAATGTTACCTCAAGTGTATTGGTTTCATGTTTGACTCTTTTGGTTACTCTCTATTCTGGATACTCTTCTCTATCTTTCCTTTTACCATCTACTAAGTTGGTGGTTCCCTTTATTCTCGCCATTACAGCAAAAGAGGGTTAGGATTCGAGTGATGTGGAGAAGATGTGATGGGAAGATTACTTGAACTGAGAAGTTTGAATCAAGTGAGAAGATGAGGGTTATCTCTGAAAGGGGGTTTTTAGATGCTCAATTTTAGATGCTCAAAGAGAAAGTAGTTTTAGGTTCTCGAAGGTCTTCAAATAATTAAATAGGGTTTCAGGATTTTAGTTTCTCCAAAACATTAAAGGATTTAGTTTTTGGAGGATCTGAAATGAGTAAGTGTGATCTTCATAGGCAATAGATTAGTTAATGTTATGTTTTGGTGACTCTGAAACTTTACTTTGGAGATAATGTAGCCCATCGGAGGCTACGAAATGATCATGTAAGAGAATGGACTTTGGAGGCTCCAAAATTTTATTTTAGAGGCTACGAAATAGATTGTTGAATTGTTATCGGAGTTAAGATTGATTTTCAGAGTTTCCGAGATTTTATTTTTGGAGGCATGATCGATCTTTAGAGAGTCCAAAGGATATTTTGGGGGCTCCAAAAGTGATGCCACTTTTCAGATTTGTTCTTTTGTGTATTTTTCAATGGAATATTCAATAAGGAACATATGCTCCATCATATAGATGCTTTATCAATTTCAAGTTAAGCATTTGGATCTAAAACACCTAATTCTTTTCTTAACTTACTAAATCTATCTTCTGGAAGAGGTTTAGTAAAGACCCCTGCTAATAGATTTTCAGTTGGCACAAATTCTAAATAAATATTATGATTTTGAACATGATCTCTAATAAAGTGGTGCCTAATTTCTATATGTTTTGTTCTGGAATGCAAAACTGGATTCTTGGTCAGACTTATAGCACTTGTGTTCTCACATCTTATGGGTATATCAATAAAGTTAAGACTAAAATAACTTAATTGTTATTTCATCCAAAGGATCTAAGCATAACAACCATTAGCTGCTACATATTCTGATTCAGCAGTTGATAATGCAACAGATGTCTATTTTTTGAAAAACCATGATATGATTATGCTTCCTAGAAACTGACAAGATCTTGAGGTACTCTTTCTATCTATTTTATATCTAGTAAAGTATTCATCTAAGTACCCTACCAAATTAAAATCAAAACCTTTTCGATACTACAAACCGAGGCTTGGTGTGTCTAATAGGTATCTAAAGATTCTCTTTACAGCAATTAGGTGTGACTCTTTATGATATAACTAAAATCTAGCACACTTACAAATACTAAACATTATATCCGGTCTACTTGCAGTCAAATATAATAATGATCCTATCATGCTTCTATAGAGTTTATTACATGCTAATTTACCTCTTTCATCTTTATCCATCTTTATTAAAGTGCTCATTGGTGTTTCATATCTTTTACCATCTTTAATATTGAATTTCTTTAAAAGTTCTTTTGTATACTTGACTTGGCGGATGAAAATTCCTTCTTTTTCTTATTTGATTTGTAGTCCCAAGGAGAAGTTGAGTTCACCCATCAAGCTTATTTCAAATTCTCCCTGCATAGTATTAGAAAAAACTTAGCAAAGGTTTTCATTAGTTGCACCAAACACTATATCATCAACATAATTTGAACTATAAGTATATCTTTCTTTACATGTATAATGAAGAGAGTAGTATCCATTTTACCTCTTGAGAAACCTTTTTCAATCAGAAATTTGCTTAGCCTCTCATACCAAGTTCTAGGAGCCTATTTCAAATCATAGAGGGCTTTCTTAAGTTTGAATACATTATTTGTATAAAGTGAGTCTTCAAACCCAGGGGGTTGTTCCACATATACCTCTTAATTAATGAAATCATTCGAGAATGCACTTTTTACATCCATTTGATATAGTTTGAAATCCATATATGATGCAATGCAAGAAGCATTCTAATGGCTTCAATTCTTGCAACAGGGGCATGTGATTCTTCAAAGTTAATACCTTCTTCTTGACAATACCCCTTTGCAACTAATCTTGCCTTATTTCTTACCACAATTCTTGATTCATCCAGTTTGTTCCTGAAGACCCATTTCATTCCTATAACAGATTGATGGTTTGGTCTTGGAACAATAGTCCACATATCATTTCTTTTAAATTGATCCACTTCTTCTTGCATAGCTAAGATCCAATTTTCATCTTCTAGTGCTTGGTCTATGCAAGTTGGTTCTAATTGAGAAATAAAAGCAAAATTGCCACATATTTAGTGATAGGATGATCTAATTCTAACTTTATCAAATACATCACTAATTATCTGGTTTTCAAGATGAGTATGCATAAATCTCAAATCTTTTGAAAGAGATGAGCTACCTTCCTCATTGACCTCTGTTGTGGATGGTTCAGCTTCATCCATGTTATCTCTGATAGTAGAACTTTTACTTGTTTGTCTTGTAATTTCAATTTCTCTAAACTTGTTGGAAGACTATCTATCTCATCATCAAAATTACTATTTCTTTTCATGGAATTAGTATGTTCATCAAATTTGACATGAATGGATTCCTATACAACCTTAAGTCTCAGGTTGTACACTCTAAATGCTTTACTACCGATGGAGTAACTTAGAAATATTCTTTGATCAGATCTGCTATCAAATTTTCTAAGGTTTTGTTTGCCATTGTTAAGAATAAAACATTTACAACCAAAATTATGAAAATAAGAAATATTTGGTTTCTTGCCATAGTATAATTCAAATGGAGTTTTGTTGAGTATAGATCTAATAAAGATTCTATTAATAATATACCATGCAGTCTTTATTGCTTCTGCCCAAAAATACTATGGCAGGCTATATTCACTCAACATTGTTATTATTATCTCTTGCAAGGATTTGTTCTTCCTTTCTACTATTTCATTTTGTTAGGGTGTTCTTGGTGTAGAGAAAGTTTGAAGAATTCCATTTTTTCAGAAAAATTAGTGAATCTATAATTTTCAAACTTTCCACCATGATCACTCCTTATGGCAATAATGTGAGAACTTTGTTTATTCCATACACATTTGGTAAATACTTCGAACAATGAAAACAGTTTATCTTTAGATGCTAGAAACATTACCTAAGTAAATCTCCTATAGTCATCTACAATAACGTATGCATAATGTTTTCCTCTAAGACTTCTAGTTTTTATTAGTCCAACTAAATCCAAATGTAGCAACTAAGGGTTTGGTTGTGTATACTTCTTTGTTTGACTTGAATGATTCTTTTACTTGCTTACCCTTCATGCAAGCATCACATAATTAATTACTTGACATGAGTTTTGGTAGGCCAATAATAACATCCTTATTATATAATCTTTCAATCAGATTTTTGTTGGCATGTCCTAGACTTCTATGCCACAACATGGGTTCATTATCATTCACAACATGACACTTAACTTGAATATCAGAAATATCAACCCAATATATATTTCCATGTCTTTTACCATACACTATAACTGATTAAGACTTATCCAATATAAAATAGAATTGAGATTCAAACACAACTTTATAGCCTTTGTCACAAAATTGACTTACACTAAGAACATTGTGTTTCAATCCTTCTACTATAAGTATATCTGAAATTGTAGTAGATAGTGGTTGGTCGACCTTACCGATCCTAACTACTCTACCTTTACCATTATCACCAAAGGTTACTAGTCCACCAGATTTCATTTTTAGCTCCATGAATAGCTCCCTATTCCTTGTCATGTGCCTTGAGCAACCATTATCAATATACCACGTGGTGCTCTTTGTAGCTCTCAAGCACACCTGCATGTATAAAGTTAAGCCTTAACTTTTGGTACCCATTTGGGAATGTGTCCAGATGGGTTAGTTGCAGATAGTATTGGTACCCATTGTTTCTTGGGCAATACTATTTTAACTAAAGGAGATTGGGTTGTATTTAATACATTTGCAACTGTCTTTAGAACCTAAATTGTAGTCTGTTTAGGCTCAAATTTTCTATGTTACTATTTTTCACTTCTTCTCTTTGGTTTTATTCTTAACAGAGTGGAAGTGAGTGTCTTTTTCAGAGCCTTGTTCTCAACGACTACTTACTTAAGTATGCTATTGGTGTTATTGTTACTCTTGAGCTTGGAATTTTCTTCCTTCATTTTGGAGCATTCATTTGTAATTCTTTTGAGCTCCTTTTTAGTCTCATTGTACTTCTATTTTAGAATCATGAAATCTAAATATAATTCTTCTAGTATTTTTTCATAACTATGAGTTTCAGAATCAGAATTTACCAACTCTTCATGGATTGGCATGAAACTAATTCCCATATGAAGTTCATCTTGAATACTTCTGTTTGGAGAGAGTTGGCTGATTTGAGCTTCATGTTCTTCTTCTTCTTCACTCTCACTTTCATTTATTATGTTCTCTACCATCTCCCATGCTAGAGCTTTCTTTTTCTTCTGGAATTTTCTATTTTTCTATTGTTGTTGTTGTTATTGCTCCTACTATTTTTCTTTCTGTCAAAATATGATTTGTACATTTTCCTTTGTTGATCATTTTATCTCTTGTCTGGTTCTAAATAGTCAAACTTCATGTTTCCAGGTTTTCCATAACTGTAGCACATGAGAGCTTCTTTCATTCTGCCATTTCTTCCAAAATTATTCCTTGAACTGTTTTCAATTTTTTTCTTCTTTAGTGTGGATTTGAATCTTCTTGTAATCATTATCATTTCCTCATCTTCATCTCCACTTGTGGATGAATCAATTTGGGATTTATCATTTTCTGATTTAGCTTTAAGGTAATTACTTTCTTGCCCTTTGGTTCTTTTGTATTTTTTTGCTTCATTAACACCTCATGAGTCATAAGAAAACCCACAAGCTCTTCTAGACTCATTGTGTCAAAATTCCTTGCTTCTTGGATTGCTGTCACTTTTGGGCGTCCATTGCTTTGATAAGGATCTCAGAATATTCTTTTATCATTTTGGGCTCTACATACTTTTCTTCTAGATTTTTTAGCCTGTTTGTTATCTTTTGAAATCTTCAGAACATGTCTGAGATTGACTCTATCTCCTTCATGTTGAAAGCTTCATATTCCTGCACAAGAAGGTTTATCTTAGTTTCTCTTATTTATGTTGTGTCTTCGTGTCCAAACTCTAGTTTGTCCCAAATTTCCTTTATTGTATCATAGGAGGATATCTTGTCAAAATTAGAGGATGTAAGAGCATAATAAAGGTAGTTCTTTGCTTTGGCATCTTTTCAGCTACTTGAATGTCCTCAATAGTGTATTTATTTGTAGTATTTAGGACAATCATTCTATCCTTAATGGTTTTCCATAGCTGATAGTTTGAGGCAATCAAGAAATTTTTCGTTCTCATCTTCCAGTATCCATAATTTGTATCATTACATAATGGAGGTATGGAAGTAGGTAGACCTTTAGCAGAAGAGTTATGGAAATAGCTGGCCATAGAGATCTCTTAATAGGTTATAGAATAGTGAAGGCTGCTCTGACACCAATTGTTGGTCTCGTTTAGATGGTAACTGAAGAAAGGGGGTGAATTGAGTCTTTAAAATTTTTTGCCAGATAATGATTAAAGTGCAAGGATGAAGAAAAGACTGATAACACAATGCACTTAAACTGGTATTTTTATAGTGGTTTGGCCCTTCACTTGGTTCCTACTCCACTTATCTGGTTAGCCTTTTCTGTTAAACTCAAGTTCCACTAACACATTCTTTGATCAGTAATCTTCTAATCAAACAAATATACTTATTGGTTTCCAAGCCCACCAACTAACTTATACAAATACTAAGTAAGTATCCTACTTATTTTTTACTATACAAAGGCAAGTCCTTGACTTGCAAAAATATGTAAAAATAAATGTGTACAAGTATTAATGCCTCTAGTAGGCTGAGTTTGTACAATATTCAGAAGTAATAAACACAGTTAATATAATAATAAAATAGTAAAATTCAATCTCCAAAAGTGGTTGAATGGATGAATTTTAATGCTTCTTTGAATGAGTTGTAGTGGAGTTGAAATCATAGAAAAAAAACCTTAAAAACTTAGTAAATGCTCTCTTTTATTTCTTAGTATGATCTACTCTTCTTTTATATTGAAATCTTTGACTCTCTCTATTATGGTAGGTGAGAATCATTTAATGTAAAGAAATGTTCGAATTTATAACCATTATACTTTTTAATGAGGTTTCCAAGGCTATAAATTAGGTCAGATCCTCTAAGCTTTTAAATGTTATGAGGTTTCTCGCATAGCTCATACGTCGCCATATCTTTGAATGCTCTGAAGATATGTTTTGGAGGCTCCAAAGTGGCACAATAGAGGTAACTCGCATCAGATACCATGATGGCTGACTCCAAAGCTCCTCTTCATCTCTAAAGTACTTAACCTATGACTCTGAAGGAACTAACTCCAAACTTTGAAGTACTTCTCCATCTCTAAAATGCTTTACTTGACTCTGAAGTACTTGTCTTCTGACTCTGACTAGTCGTATTCACTAAAGAGCGTCTTGTTAACTCCAAAACCTTTCGACGTTGCCTCTGAAGCACCTTTTCTTGATTCCATAGTGCTTGACTTAACTCCGAAGTTTGTGAGCCCGTGACTCCAAAGTACTTTAATTAACTTTGAAGTTTCTGAGCTCATGACTCTGAAGCAACTCAATTGAGTCTGAAGATTGTGAGCTTATAACTCCAAAATAATTTAATCACTCTGAAGTGATTTTTCTCTATCTCCTAAGTGCTCTAGTTCTCCAAAATGCTTGTCTTGGCTCTGAGGCATTTTTGCTGAATTTGAAGTTTGTGACTTCATGACTCTAAAGATATTTCCCTCTTTCTCCAAAATACTTCATTGGCCTTAAGGGTTTTCTTCTTGTCTCTAAAGTAGTTGAGCAACTCCGAAGGTGGAACTTTTAAACTCGGAGTTGACTTCAAAGTTCCCTTAGCAACTCTGAACTTTTGTTTTCTTCTTTTAAGTATATCTGAATTTATATACTTGGTATATCTGAATTTATATACTTAGTTTTCTTGAGCATTCACTTGGTTTCTTCCATTAAGTAATATCAAGTTAATTCTCAAGATTAGTTTGAAAAAAATATTTTTGCAATAAACTTGAGAATAGATTGTTAGTACCTTAATGTTTCACTATATCTTTGCTCATTATTAAAACATACTTGGTTAAGAATGTTCATCATTAAAATCAAGCTAGATAATAGTGTATGTTCAACATAGCTTACCATTATACCCATCCTTTGTTTCAAGATCTATAGTTCTAGGGCCAGGTCCACAACGTGTCAATCTTATACCCATGATACACAATCCATCATTACTTGTTTTCAAGTTTGTAAAACATAGTCAGTTCCATTCCTTGCCTTCATTCATTTAAGAACTCAGTTTAGGGTTGTAACGCCCCACAACCCCACCCTATTTATTTTGACCATGCCAAACCAAGCCGATGCGGGATGCTACCATCTTATATTCCAGGGAAGTAATTCTATCGAAAATTGAATAGAGTCTCCCATGAAATATAAGGATCCACACCTGTACACCCATTTTCCAAAAATTATCATAATTATCCACACTTTTTCATTTTGTTACTTGATTATTTTCTATAAAAAAATGAACAGAGTTTCCCCTAAAAATAGGATTTTCCAAACCTATACAGTCATACACCAAATAATGCAATACATTTTCTCAATGATAATTCACAAATAGAATTAAAAAAAATTTTATCACTCACCCACAGGCTCCCCAAGATCAAAGCCACATTGTGATGGCAATGATATTATAACATCTACCCATGATTCATTATGACATATTTCAATTACATCAAATAACCATGATATGCCAATACATTTTCTTTATACATCTGATATATATATATCAATTACTATTATACATCAATTGAATTCATTAAATACGATTATACATACACAATGGAATTCCAATCCTAATTCTATCATATCAACATGAAGAATGTCTTTCTTAGCTCCCGTACTTGACCTGCCAGCTAAAAATTTAAAATAAAGGGGTAAGTCTAAATAGACTCAATAAAAGACTATATGGAAACAATAATTCACAATGTAATGGAACGATAGATTCCAATAAATCAATTCATAAAATCATAATTCCTACACAAACAATTCATAATATATCAAGCTTCTGAACCATGCACTCACATCTAATACTGGAGATGTAATTCAAACATATACCATGAATAAGCTTCTACTTATGAGGCTCAAGTCCTTATTATTTCAACATATCATTATAACAACATGCTTTAACAACATACTTTTGGGATACTCATGACCCCGACTCACATTCGTATTCTAATCATCATCAAAGAATACTGCCTATTCCTTTGTTCCAAAAACAAACCAAGGGATATTTCCTATCCCAACTAGCATGAAAACTTATGAAAACTCAATACCCAACATCAAGGGATACTCAGTATCCCACAATCTATATAAGTATATTAACAATTTCATATAATCAAACAAGTCAATGGGATATTCATTATCCCTAATCATGCATCAACAATCACATAACCATTCCATAAACAAAGCACCAAATATTTCAATTTAAGGAATACCTACTATCCCTAATGTCCATATAATCTAAAAAATAAACAACTATCAATTTGTAATCCAACATGGGATATCCACTATCCCCAATAAAAATACACATGCCTAAATATGACAAAAGGGATATTAGATATCCTCTGTCAGCATTACATTCATCCATAAGAAGAAGCCTACTTATCTCAATGATGATCGGTTCCATAATTCTTATCTTATAATTTGGCTTCCCTTCACTAATCAGATAAACCTAAACATATATCGTGTATCATCCACAAGCCATGATAACTCTAAATAAATCAATCTAGATTAATTAAACCCAAGTCATAAGTGTCAACAATTGCTTACAAGCATATATATCTCATTTTATTGTCTACTTCAAGTCTTAAGTGCATAAGTGTACTTTATCATTAGTCACAAAGCTATTTAACATGATTCCCTTAGTAATTATTCATACATCAAACATTTTATTACACTAGGTTATCATCTTATTCATAGCTAATCACAAGCCACAATTAGGATAATCAATTCCATAGAGTTTCTTACAAAACCATTTCATCAAATGGCCAAAGTCCTCAACAACATGGATTAGGGGCATTTCACTCCCAATTACGTATTATTGACCCATAACATAGATAACATTAAATTCAATGTAATAACATGCTAATCATGCTTAAAACTCAATTAAGTTGGGGATAATCACATTTTACATAAAACCCCCCATGTTTACTATTCACCTACTACTGTTCACAGCCATAGACAATGATTAATCCCACCTTATCAAATTTAAATCATACTAATTACATTATAAATACATGTTAATTAGTTTTCCCCATCAATTTACATGAATTCATTCTAATTTTTATTCCAAACGCTATGTTCACAATAGGGTTACGCAGAATCACAATTCTTTTCTAAGTTTAAATCATTGTAAATATATCATAAACCATGATTTACTTATTCTCCTCATGAATCCCATAATAAATCATGCCAAAACTCCCAAAATCACTAGCCATGAATTTGGAGTATAAACCCTAACAAAATAGAAAACAAGTAATCAATTAGAGAATGAGATTTACCTTAAAATTCTTGTCTAGCCTCCATTTTCCATCCATTGCCTACTGAAAATCTTCAAAAGCAGCCATGAATCACGTCCCATAAGGTTTCCAACCATGAAACCATATGCAAACATCCATAAAATTGGTTTTTCTCATGATTTCCCATGGAGATATTATGATTTTCAAGCTAAAATTTCAAGAAATTGGGTGTATAAATGATGGGTTTTCATGGATAGGGGCATGGTGAAATAGGGGAGGAAAAAATGAAGAAGAAAGGGCTAAAAAGCCCTTTAAAAATTCATGATTTTTGGTGCTCTGCATGCACACCCTGCACGGCATGCCTAAAAATTGTCAACCAAAGATAGTTTAAGTAAATTGAGCATAACTTTTTCATAAGATGACCTAATTATATATTTTTGAGACATTAGAAAGATACTTTTAAGGGATACAACTTTCATGTTGATCATTTTTTTCCAAATCAGCCCCCATATATGTTAAACATTTAAATAAAGTAACCCAAATTGGTAATTTTGGTACTTTTTACCCAAATGGAGCAGTTTTGGTGCATTGATTATAAATTTTTCATATGATATCAAAATCATGTGATTTTTTATCCTTTAGAAATAAAATTTCATGATATACAACTCTTATGTTGACTATGTTTTCAAATTGTTCCATTATCTACATCAAATATTGATCACAAATGACCCCTTTTTCAAATTCAACATTTTCTTAATATACACTTATGCTCTTGTGGTTTTTCTCTATTTCTCCTTTATTTAATTGTATTATTTTCCACCCATTTTTACATTATTTTTCTATATAAATGGTGACCACAAAAACATAATAATTCACTTGCATAATTAGAAATAACATCATGTAATTATTGAAACATATACACATTAATTTTTATCATAAATTATGCATCATCTCACAAAATTTTCAAAACTTCTCATGCATTTTCTCATGTATTAAAATCATAATTTTTTCCACTAATCAATCATCAAAGTCCTAACATTTGGGTTCAGTAATTATAATTGAAATCTTATAATTATTGCACCTAATTGGCATAATCACATTAAATTCTTATGCACATCACATATAGTTAAAACCATTTCATCATAATTTCCACAAATGCTTGTGCATACACTCAAATTTTCAATTTACTACATACATAAGTCTCAAATCACAACGATTCCAACAATAATCCTTAATTTAACACCTCTAGGTATTACAAATCACCCTCCTTACAAAAATTTTCATCCTCGAAACTTTAAGTATTGTTTGATTAGTGTCAATTTCTCAAGCTTGCAATTCAATTCATTGGGATTATTTCATATCTTGCGGATCCATATACACATGATACATAATAGTGTACAATAAGGATAGTGCAACATCAATAGTGCTCATAATACCTATTGTACCACAATCCTAGCTATACAGTTTCAATGTAAGAATTGTAATTCAAGTCGTGATAATCCCGTGCTAACTGTATCCAATGCAGGCGATCTAGGCCACCACGCCAATCGAGCATTTCAATACCAGGCCATCTAGGCCTTCACTTTAGATGGGTGTCATGTCATCCCATTCAGGTCTCCACATCATATATGAGCTATCCAAGCTATACAAGCTAAGCCCCAAGCCAATCCAAGTCATCACCCTATATGGATGTCAAGTCCATATTGGGCTATCCAAGTATCTTAGCTAAGAATATGTTGTATGGCCCACATGAAGAATGAATCAACAAATCAAATCTCCATCAAAGAGCAATGCATAACAGAGTTGGAGACAAAAGTAAACTTTTACTACTCTTATAGTTCTGACTCTTTAAGCTTGAATTACTTGTGTCAAATGCAAAAAAGTTTGATGAGTTACAATAATCATACAACTCTTTCTTTTGTGATTTTGAATTACTTAGCCAGAAATTCACTCAAAAGAAAAGACACTTTGATGCAACTGTCAAAGTAAATTCTATTCTGGCAGAAAGAAATTAATCTCTATAAAAAGAGGTTGGAAATCTAAAGAAGGAGATTGAGATATTAAACAATATTCTCTAATCAAGGAGAATCTATCACCAATATCATGAGAATCACTAGTCAAACTAGGAAAAAGGGACTTGGTTGTAAATAGTTAGAAGATAAAAATTCACAAAAATTTGTTGGATGGTCCAAGGGAGTGAACCTCACAGAAGAAAGAAAAAACTGTCTTAATATTAGAATGTTCACAAGTTATTCCTAGGTAAAGAAACCAATAGAATATAGTGCATCAAGCAGAATTCCAAACACTTGTTATTTCTGTAATAAAATTGGACACAAAACATTAGATTGTTATACCAAAAAGATGCAAGCAAAAGGTGCAAAGATGAGATAAAAACTCAAGAATTATGCATAAATTATGCTCAATCTTCTAGCACACATAATTCCACTAACACCTTTGGACCCAATACTTGAGTACCAAAGAGGTAAGAAGAATATTTAGTTTAAATGCAGGTAAGTTTGAAAGTTACATTTGGCAATACCTGGTTCATGGATAGTAGTTGCTTAAGAAATATTGCCAGGAATAAAAAGCTGTTCAAATAATTGAAGCCAATAAATGGAAGAACAGTTGCATTCGGCAACCATAACAAAGGCATCATCAAAGGGATAGGTAAATTTTATAATTTATTCAATGCATGCATGGAGGATGTATTATATGTAGGAGGACTCAAGCACAATTTTGCTAAAAATTAGTCAATTATGTGACAAGGTCACAAAATTGTGTTTGAACCATCTGCATGTAATGTATTCAGTGTAAACAATAATCTATTATTCAACGAAAAAAGGTATGAAAATATTTATCTAGTATAGCTAGATAATATTGTTGGAAAATGCTTAATTGCAATCAAAGATGATTTATGGTATGGCATAAAAGGGATGGGATACATCAACATGTCGAATATCAGATCTCTTGAAAAAAGAATCTTGTGATTGGTCTACCTAAACTAAATTATGATCAAATTTGTAAATCTTGTTAATTGTCAAAATAAACCAAAGTATCCTTCCATCCTAAAAATGAGGTATCTACATCTAGACCTTTGGAATTATTATATATGGATCTCTTTGGACCATCAGATGTTTTCACCCTTAGAGGAAAAAGATATGTATATGTTATCGTAGATGACTACTCTAGATTCACATGGGTGATTCTCTTGACTGGCAAAGATGAAGCATTTTCAATGCTCTATACATTCTCAACATTAGTTCAAAACGAGAAACAAATGTCAATTGTGTCTATCCATAGTGATCATGGTGGTGAATTTTAAAATAGAAAATTTATTGACTTTTGTGATAAAAAAGGAATTCAATATAGTTTCTCATCCCCCAGAACTCCTCAACAAAATGAAGTTGCAGAAAGAAAGAATCGGATAATTTAGGAAATGACAAGGACCATGTTGAATGAGAGTAAGTTGTTCAAAAAATTCTAGGGATAAGTAATAAGTATAGCTTGTCATGTACTGAACAGGGTTACCATAAGAGCAATCTTAAAGAAAACCCCATATGAACTTTGGAAAGGAAGGAAACCCAATATCTCATATTTCATTCCTTTGGATGCTCATACTATGTGCTGAACAATGGGAAGGATAACCTTAGAAAGTTTGATCGAAAAAGTGATGAAGCTATCTTCCTCGGTTACTCTTCTAATAGTAGGGCATTTAGAGTATACATTAAGAGAACAAAGGTTATAGAAGAGTCTATACATGTTAATTCGATGATAGTGATACAGATGAAGTTGCAACTAATATGAAGAAGCTTAAACTGAAAGATCAAGAAATTACCACAAAATGTGAGGATTTACAAAATTCAGACAATAAGGAGGTAAGTATAGGTAATGTTCCCTATCAACCTTCTATTGATTTTAGATTTAATAGAGCCCATCCTAAAAAATAAATTATAGATGATGTTTATGATGGTGTCAAAACAAGAAGGTTCATGCAAAACATTTGTAGTTATTATGCTTTCATTTCTACAATTGAGCCAACTTGCATTGATCAAGCCTTAAATAATGAAAACTGGATTATTGCAATGCAAGAAGAGCTTAACTAGTTTAAAGGAATAAAGTATGGGAACTAGTTCCAAAACTAAATAACATTGATGTAATTGGAACTAAATGGGCATTCAAAAACAAATTGGATGAAAGTGGATTGGTTATAAGAAACAAGGCATGACTAGTCGCTAAGGGGTATTCCTAAGAAGAATGAATTAACTTTGAAGAATCATATACCCTTATAGTTAGAGTAGAAGCCATTAGAATACTACTTGCTTATATATCCTATAAGAATTTTAAATTGTTTTAGATGGATGTAAAGAGTGCATTTCTAAATAAATATTTAAGTAAGGAGGTATATATAGAGCAATGCCCTAGTTTCAAAAATGATAATCAACATGATCATATCAATAAGCTCACTACAACATTATATGGTTTGGGAAAGCTCCAAGAGCATGGTATTGTTGAACCATTTTATCTAGCTTGATTTTGATGGTAAACATTCTTAACCAAGTATATTTTGATGATGAGCAAAAGCATGAGTGAAACATCAACAATTAATCTATTCTCAAGAATATTATAAAAGAATAACTCATACTCAACTTATTAATAACCCTTATGATAATAAAAGGAAGATATAAAGTAAATGCTCTTTCAAAATTGAGTATATAAATTTCACAGATACTTAATTCAAGAAAATAGAATCTTTGAAGTCTTGAAGACAAGCTTCGAAGCAAACAGCAATAGCTTCAGCAAAGATTGGAATAATTCAGAGGAGTTACAATGTGTTCCAGAGCAGATTGCATTACTTCAGAAACATCTTAATGAACTTCAGAGAAAACGATTGAAGCTTCAGCATTATTACAAAAAGCTTTGGAGAAGATTGACAAAGCTTTGGAAAAGACTAAAAAAGCTTCGGAGAAGATTGAAAAAGCTTCAAAGTAGTCACAGCGCACTTCAGAGTTCTTTTTCAAAACTTCAAAAATGTTACAGTGTGCTCTAGAGATAATCAAGAAAAGCTTTGGAAGTATCAAGTATGCTTTGAGATGTCATAGTACGCTTTGAAAATAACAGGACAAGCTTCGAAGTAAACATATATGCTTCAGAGAACTTTGAGTCACTTCAGAGAAACTTTGAGTCATGCTTTAGAGATGTTTTTCAAAACTTTGAGTCACGCTTCGGAGATGTTTTTCAAAACTTCGGATCACTTTTCTGAAAGTAATAAAAGTTCAAAAAATCTGAACTTCTCTCCACAAATGATTATCACAACTAAGAAGGATTATTATCACTTTGGAGAATCTAAAGAAAATAATTAAGATTATCCAAAATCAGTCTAAATACTATTTGTTCACTCATCTCTTCGGAACACTTGATATGAAAGTGAAGGTTTAGAAAAGTCTGCGACAGAAGTAGCAGACCGATACTAGATTACAGCAAAGTTAGACATTAGATAAAAGATAAAAGGAATTTGTTTTCGAACATTTGAATGTTTGTTAAAGTCATCAATGGAAAAATCTCTCTCAACCTATAAAAGAAAGATTAATAAGCAAAAGAAAATAACTGATTGAATATCATTCACACATTGCTGATTACATGAAGAACATTCAAATTCTTCCTTCAAAAGTTCAACTCCAATGGATACAACTCAGTCAGAGCTCTCAAAGTTCAAATCTTTTCTCAATCAAGGAGTTTGAATGTTTCACTCTTATTGCTTATTCATTTACTTAGAATTCTGAATTTATATACAAGTCTGCCCAAGTAAGAGGCATTAATCTATACATTTTACTTTAGTGTTTGGCAACACAAGCAGAGTGCTTGGTGTTGATGTATTAAGAAAAGCAAGTAGGAAACTTGTTGAAAGGGTGTAAGTATGTTGGTGAGCTTTGAAAACCAACAAGTTATGAAAGTTTTTGATTAGCTTGGAAAACCAGTTAGTGAGCTTGTTGTAAAACCAATGTGTATTTGATCAGGTTGATCAAGATATTAGTGGAACTTGAGTTCAGTAAAGAAGACTGACTCAAAGAAGTGGAGTAGGAACCCAGGAAGGGCCGAACCACTATAAAAATCTTATGCTGTGTATTATGCAATTTGTTTTACTTATTCATTCAACACTATAATCATTTGATTTGGCCAAAAGTTTTAAACGCTCAATTTACAAGCCCCCCCCCCCTCCTCTCTACTGTGGTTTAACCTCCTCTTAAGTTTGAAAAGATTTTTGCATATGATTCAGCTAAAGAAATCTGTGATAAAATCAAAGTAGTACATGAAGGTACAAACCAGATAAAGGAGACTAAAATAAATATTTTAGTGCAGGAATATGAAGCCTTCTCCATGAAGGAATCAAAAAATATTTCTAAAATGTTTGGAAGATTTTAGAAAATTACTAACAACTTAAAGAGCTTAGGAGAAAAATACGAAGAGACCAAGTTGGTAAAGAAAATCTTGAGATCTCTGCCTAGACACTGGATGCCTAAAGTGACTGCTATACAAGAAGCAAAAGATCTAACAAAGGTGACAGTAGAAGAACTCATAGGATCACTCATGACCCATGAAGTCCTGATGAAACAAAAAGCACCAGATGAAGTCAAAGGCAAGAAAACAATAACTTTACAAGCAGAATCAGAAAAGGAAGAATCTTCAGAAGATACCTCAACCACAGAAGATGATGAGGATATATGGCTATGATAACCAGAAGATTCAGAAATATGTTCAAGAAGAAAAGATTTGGAAATAATTCCAAGAACTTCAAAGGCAAAGGTAAGAAAAAGGAAGTTCCAATTTATTATAATTACAACAAACTTGGGCCTATGAAGTTTGATTACTCAAAACCAGACAAAAAGCAAGGAGACAAAAAGAAAAGGTATAACTCTTACTTTGACAAAAAGAATGTTTCTAACAACAGGAAATTTGGAAAGAAGAAGAAAGTTGTGGTTGCATAGGAAATGTTGGAAAATATGATGCAAGAAAGCTCTCATGAAGAAGAAGAAGAAAATGAAGCTCAATTCAGCTCACTCAGCTCCAAAGAAAAGGATCAAGAAGAACATTATACTGGAATAAGCTTTATGGCTATCCAAAATGATAAGGTAAATTCAAAACCTAAAATTTTTTATATTGAAGAATTTTTAAAAGAACTATATTCAAATTTCAAAATATTAAAAGCTAAACACAAAGAATATAGAAGAGAACTTAAAAGAATAATTAATGAATGCTCCAAATTAAAATGAGAAAACACATTACTCAAAACTGATCAAAATATAAATATAGAAATTGTGCAAATTTAGGTAGAAAATATGCTCTTAGAAGAACCTTAACTTCTACCTTATTCAAATTTAAACTAAAGAAAGATATAGGAACCCAAAGAAAGAAAAATCACAAAAGAAAATCAAAACCCAAACAGAATATGATTTGGATTCCTAAAACAGTTGCTAAATTAGTAAATGCAACTATATACCCAAAAAACAGATTAGTAGCACCTAAAAAATAATGGATGCCAAAATATTCTTCTACTAATCTACTTGGACCCATTCCTAAATTGGTACCAAAAGTTACAACTTAAATTTATTACTGCAAGTGTGTTTGAAAGCCACAGAGAATAGCAAGTGGTAAATTAGTGGTAAATTAATAGTGGTTACTCAAGACACATAACAGGAGAAAGGGAGCTGTTCACAGAACTAAAAGCTAAAAATGTAGGAATAGTTACCTTTAGGGATAATGAAAAAGGTAGAGTGGTTGTAATTGGTAAAATTACCCAACCTCCCTTTATTATAATTTCAAATGTTTTATTAGTGGAAGAATTGAAACACTACCTTTTAAGTGTAAGTCAATTCTATGATAATGGTTACAAAGTTGTGTTTGAATCTCATACTTGTTCTATATTAGATGGTTCAAATTTAGTTGTAGTACTTGGAAAGAGACATGAAAATGTGTATTTGGTGGATTTATGTGATATTCAAGTCAAATGTCTTGTTGTTAATGAAAATGAACCCATGTTGTGGCATAGAAGACTAGGACATGCCAACAAGGATCTGATAGAAAGACTATATAATAAAGATCTAGTTGTTGGCTTACCAAAACTCAAATTTAACAATAAGTTGTGTGATGCTTGCATGAAAGGCAAGCAAGCAAAAGAATCATTCAAATCAAACAAAAGAGTATACATAACCAAACATTTTCAGTTGCTATATATGGATTTAGTTGTCCAACATGAACAAGAAGCCTTTAAGGGAAACATTACGCATATGTCATTGTAGAAAACTTTAGTAGATTTACCTAGATAATGTTTATAACATCCAAAGATGAAGCCTTTTCATTTTTTAAAGTATTTTCCAAATATGTACAGAATGAACAAAGCTCTCATATAGTTGCCATAAGGAGTGATCATGGTGGAGAGTTTGAAAAACATCGATTCACTGATTTTTGTGAAAATAATGGAATTCTTCATACTTTCTTTGCACCAAGAGCACCACAACAAAATGTAGCTAAAGGAAAAAATAGATCCTTGCAAGAGATGACAAGGACAATGTTGAGTATCCACATTATTTTTGGGCTGAAGCAATGAACACGGCATGTTACATTATTAACAGAATCTTTTCTAGATCCATACTCAATAAAACTCCATTTGAATTATACTATGGCAAGAAACCAAATATTTCATATTTTCATGCTTTTGGTTGTAAGTGCTTTATTCTTAGTAATGATAAAGAAAATTAAGGCAAAAATTGAGGCAAATTTGAAGACCAATCTGATGAAGGTATCTTCCTTGGTTATTCTATTGTTAGTAAAGCATTTAGAGTCTACAATCTGAAAAGTAAGACTATAGAGGAATCTATTCATGTAAAATTTGATAAAAATACTAATTCTTCTAGGAGGACAAGTGATTTAGATGATGAGACAGGTGAACTAATAACTTCAGTTGAGAAAATGAAAATAGAAGACAAACAAGGGGAACCCTCTCAATCAAAAACACAGATGGATGAAGAAGAAATAGATAATGGACCATCCATCACTGAGTTAAACAATGAAGGTAATGATATTTTTTCCAAAGATTGGAGATTTATGCACGATCACCCTGAAAGTCAGATAATTGGTGATGTATATGACAAAGTTAGAACTAGATCTTTTTATCACCAAGTATGTGGCAATTTTTCTTTTATTTATCAAATAGAACCAAATTGCATAGAACAGATTTTAGAAAATGAAAACTAGATTTCAGCTTTGCAAGAAGAATTAGACAAATTCAAAAGAAATAGTGTTTGGACTATTGTTCTAAGACCAAATCATCAATCCGTTATAGAAACTAAATAGGTCTTTAGGAACAACTTAGATGAATCTGAAATTATAGTGAGAAATATAGCAAGATTAGCAGCAAAAGGGTACTGTTAGGAGGAAGGCATTGATTTTGAAGAATCATATGCTCCTGTTGCAAGAATTTAAGCCATTAGAATGCTTCTTACATTTACATCCTATATGAACTTTAAGTTATATCAGATGGATGTAAAGAATGCATTCCTGAATGGATTTACTAATGAAAAGGCTTATGTAGAACAACCACCTGGGTTTGAAGATCCTCATAACCCATATCATGTATTCAAACTTAAGAAAGCCCTCTATGGTTCAAAATAGGCTCTTAAAGCCCGGTATGAAAGGTTAAGCAAATTTTTCATTGAGAAAGGGTTTTCAAGAGGCAAAATTGATACTACTCACTTCATTAAGCATGCAACAAATGATATTCTTATAGTTCAAGTTTATGTTGATAAAATAGTATTATGTGCAACTAATGAAAATCTTTGCAAAGAATTTTATGAGATAATGCGGAGAGAGTTTGAAATGAGCTTGATGGGTGAACTCAACTTGTTCTTGGGATTGCAAATTAAGCAAATGAAAGAAGGAATTTTCATTCACCAATTCAAAAACATAAAAGAACGGCTAAAGAAGTTTAACATTGAAGATAGAAAAAGGTATGGGATGCCAATTAGCACTTCAATAAAAATGAACAAAGATGAAAGAGGTAAGTCTATCTATCAAAAACTTTACAGAAGCATGATATGACTGCTAGTAGACCTGACATAATGTTTAGTGTATGTATGTGTACTAGATTCTAATCAGAACAAAAAAAGTCACATCATATTACTATAAAAAGAATATTTAGATATTTTTTAAATATACCTAATCTTGGATTATGGTATCCATAAGGTTCAGATTTTCATTTAATAGGTTACTCAGATGCAAATTTTGCTGGATATAAAGTAGATAGAAAGAGTACCTCAGGATCTTGCCAATTTCTAGGAAGCATGATTATCTCATGGTTTTCTAAGAAACAAACATCAATTGCATTATCAACTACTGAGGCTGAATATATAACAGCAGGTAGTTGTTTTGCATAGATCCTATGGATGAAATAGCAACTAAAAGACTTTGGGCTTAACTTTGTTGATATTCCTATTAGATGTGATAACACTAGTGCTATAAATCTTATCAAGAATCCAGTTCAACATTCTAGAACTAAACATGTAGAAATCTGACATCATTTTGTCCGAGATTATGTTCAAAATTTTGATATTAGCTTAGAATTTGTCCCAATAGAAAATCAACTAGCAGACATCTTCACAAAACCATTACCAGAAAAAAGATTCAACATGATAAGAAGAGAATTAGGCATTCTAGATCCAAGTGCATAAAATGGACAATTCATTAAACAAGGTATTCATAATAACATCATTTTAAAAAAAAATTTACTACTAATCAATAATAACATCTACTACAATCTCTAGTTCCTCAATATGCTGATTAGCCTCTACCAATTCTTCTTCAAACTTCTTCATGCAATTCACCACCTTCTCATATGCTTCACATCCTTTTGTCAGAAGATGATCAGCATTATGGTTGGATCCTCTACCATAAAATAGTTCCTCGTTTAACTGTTTTATCTGCTTCTTGAGAAAATGAACTTGAATGGACTCCTCTGACTAATCACTCTCTCTTCTATCCTAAACTTGATTTGTCAAAAATCTTAATAATGCCATGTTTGTTTTCTGAAACTATGGTTAAGCTTCTATTTATGCAACACATAAAATGAAAAATATATTAATGCATACTTAATTATCTATCTTGATAATGATACACAATTAAACATGCATTAGACGGTCAAAAGGATAATTAATGTGTACACTAAAAACTATAATAGAATTTACAAGTTTCAGAGTTAAGTTAGATTTTGGACTTCAGAATCTCCAAAGGACTAAACAAAAGTCTCCAAAGCTCAATAAAAATCTCCAAAGGACTAAATAAAAGTATCCGAAGATCAACAAACTCCTCCGAAGCAATGCTTCAGAATATCCAAAACCTCCAAATCAAATAATCTTCTCTAAAGGACCTCTTTTGGAGTATTCGAAGCCTAAACACATTAGTGTTTCGAAAAACTTTATAAAACCAATTTGAAAGTATAAAATTCATTCAAAACTTCTCTGGAAACCTAAACCCCTCTTCTCTGAACTCCCTGAATCCCTCCTTTAGAGAAGAAGGTCCATCTTACCGCTTCTTTTAAATCTAAGTCACAACACTCTCGATTCACCTTCCTGCCTTCTCCTACTACTCTCCCAAAAACTCCATTTCCCTTCCAAAAACCCTAGAGCTCTCTATCAAAATGGCAATAACCAAAGGAGTAGAAAGCAAGAGGAAAGAAAGAGGAGACTCTCAATAGAAAGGATCTATGAAGAAGGCAAGAAAATAAGCAAATACTCTTGAGGTAATATTTCTAAATAGTTCATCCAACTATTCTAGATTCACTGAGAAATATGAGGATAGGAGGATAATCAAAGGCAAAATATTTAATTTCAGAGTCTTTAGCATGAATATTGAAGTATCTGAATGGTTAAGCCACCAAGGCTGGAATAGTTATGTGACTTACAAAGATAGCATGTATCCAAGATTAGTAATGGCACTAATCTATAACCTCAACACAAGAACAAACAAATTGTGGATAGAAGAAACAAAAATTGAACTATCCATAGAGATTATAAGAAATTTCTTTAATCTCCTTTATGAAATAGAGGAGATTGAATGGCCTTCAAGAGCAACAATATTCTTTGACTTGGCAGAAATTAAGATAAATGATAAGGAAAATTCTTTGCATGTTAGTCATTTGAATGCAAATTTGAGGCTAGCTTTTCTTATAGTCATGAACAATGTATATCCAAGAAGAGGAGCAGCAACAAATATCTCTAAAAAAGATGCCAGAATCATGTAAGCATTGAAGAACAAAAGAAAGTTAGACTTAGCCAAACTGATGATAAAGTATATTCACTTGATCAAAGGCATCATAAGGTTTCCTCTACCTTATGGAATGGCCTTGACCAAGCTGATCAAGGAAGCAGAAGTAGATCTCTCTAATGAGAATGAAGAGCTTCCTAGAAATACAAACAAACTAGATGAAAAAGCAATGATAAGGATGGGCTTTACACAAACTGAACAAGGTTGGATCTTTGAAAGACCAAGAAAAGTAACTTAAATGAAAAGATCCAAACTTGAAGAGAGTCTGGAAAGGAGAGATACTACAGAACAGGCCATTGAGCCAAGACAAGAAACCCCCTCTCATGATGAAGAAGAAAGAACTGAAAGACAAGATTTTATCAGTTCACCAGTAGAAAGAGAAGAATTCTCTAGCAGATAAGAACAAACAGAAGTTGTGAGAATAAAAGATGCTGAGGAACAAAGGATTAATGTTGAAGAAATAGTAGAAGAAATTTTGAGAGAATATATATGAAAAAATAGGAGCAACACATCCACCTTCACACACAACCTCACTTATCAAACCTACTCACACTCATCAACCATCCATCTCATCCATTCCCACATCCCAACCTATGTCAAAGGATCTAGAAGATAGAATAACCATGATAGAACACTTCATACAAACCTTAGCTCTCCAAATGAATGAAAAAAAATCATGTTCTTTCAACTGCCATGTCTTCCATGATTCTTAGAGCCAAATAAGATTGATTAGAGGCCTGATAGGCTTGATCAAAGACTTGATTCTCTTCAAGCCCTGGCAGAATCATTTCAAGGTCAAACCCACCATTTCCACTTCACTTCACCTCAAACCCATTTCACTTCTCCTCCAACTCACTTCCCATCACCTCCACACCATTTTTCTCCATCAAGACCCAGCTCACTAATAATAGTAATGCCTTCACCTTCACCTTCTCATCCATCATCACTCTCTGTTATTCAAGAGCTTGCTCAGCCCATGAGTCAACCTTCTAACATGACTTCTATCATCCCTTACATTTCCCTTTTACAAGCATAAACTTCTCCACCATCACCGCCTCCATTAGTTCCAACATCAGAAAATAATACTCACACTCCCTTGAATGAATATTATATCTAGATTCCATCCCAACTCTGCAATTCCAATATTTTGTGGATGACATTTATCAGATCAGGAGATATAATACCTGATAGAATTGAGGACACCCCACTCAAGTGGGACAACCCTCTTAACCGTCCACCAAACTTCAGACCTCCTCCGAAATGCATATACCCTCCCTCTCCACCACAAAAGCCACCTCAAAGCAAACCTTTTGATGATAATCCTGATGTTATTCTTTGTCTATCTAATCCAATCATGATGACTTTTTTAGAGTTCAAAGCCAAATCAGAACTCAATCTTGAAGTTGTCAAAATGTTTACTTCTCAAAACATTATCATTCCCAAACAAGAATTACCATTTCTAGAACTTGAGGATCCTAACCTTCTTCATAGGATTATCCTTCTTCCAAAATCTTCCTTTGACTCTAGAAAACCATACCATTACTATTCCAGATTAGGAGTCAATTTTGCAGGAGTATTCAGAGTCACTCCTTCGAATGCTTCCAACTTCCAAACCTGTGAAAAAAGTGTTTCCATCTCCCACTGGTCCTAATCAACTCTTCATTATAATTCTGGAAGAAACTTCATTCTACAATAATGCCAATCTTGAGGCAATTGTTGACAATTTACCTCTTCCTTATCCTCAAATGAAAGATCCTTCTCTTCAACATAGGCTGAAAACAATTCAGCCTGCACCAGTGGCATTTCAAAAATTTTCTCCCAAAATAGGAACCAAAAAACACTTGCAGTTCCCAAACCTAAGATTGTCCCAAAGCCAAAACCAACCCCAAAACCAAAGCAAAACCTTCATCTCAGCTATCCACCTCCAAACCAAAGAGGAAGCCTCGAATTCCACCTCCTAAAGAACACAAGAAGGCTCCTCTAGAAAGAATCATAATGTACTATCAAGAGTAGATTGCAAGAATGAATGATAATACATAAGCTTTCTCAAAAGGGCTTCCTATAACCTTTCCTGAATTGTTGGATCTAACCTACAGGGATAGAATCAACTTCATTTATGTATCAAGCTGTGGAACCATAGCTTATACACATGAGCCACCTATAGCTCTTCCAAATGATTCATTTTTCATCCCTCCTCCACCAAAAATGACTAGAACATCCAAGCCCTCTCCCAAACCATCTTCCTTTGATCTCAAACCATCTTCTCCTGAACCCAAGCGACCTCTTCAAGATGTATTTTCAAGACATACAAGAGAAAACCCAAACCACCTCAATGAATTTGCTGTATTTTGCATTTTTTTCTCTCTAATATAATTTTTTCTGATGTCTCTCTACATTGTATATGAAATTTTTTGATCAATGCAAAGTTCAATATTTATATAGATTTTTTTCTATCACATACTACTACTTGTTTCCACCTTTTTGATTATGACAAAAAGGGGGGAGAAGATGTGTGATATGATATAAAACTTAAAAGGGAGAAAAATGTAATAATGTGATGTAAAAAGATATGTGCATGTATGAGATAGTATATGAATGAAATTTCTATGTTGCACAATTAAAATAATATGCATCAATTCATGTGATGTAAAAAGATATGTGCATGTATAAGATAGTACATGAATGAAATTTCTATGTTGCATAGTTAAAATAATATGCATCAATTCAGGAGGAGCTAATCTATTTTCTGAAATATCTACAAAATAAGTTACTTAAGTTTATTATTAGACAAGGTTTGAAAGGTATATCACTCATTGCTTTGTCATCATCAAAAAGGGGGAGAATGTTGAACCATATTATCTAGCTTAATTTTGATAATGAACATTCTTAACCAAGTATGTTTTAATGATGAGCAAAAGCATGACTGAAACATTAACATACTAACAATCTATTCTCAAGAATATTGCAGAAAGAATAACTCATACTCAACTTAAGAATAACCCTTATGATGACAAAAGGAAGATATAAAGTAAATGCTCTTTCAAAATTAAGTATATAAATTTCACATATACTTAATTCAAGAAAATAGAATCTTTGAAGTCTTGAAGACAAGCTTTGGAGCAAACACCAATAGCTTTAGAGAAGATTGGAACAAATTGCAGCAAAGTTAGACGTTAGACAAAAGATAAGGTAAAAGAAATTTATTTTTTGAACATTTGAATGTTTCTCAAAGTCATAAACGGAAAAATCTCTCTCAACCTATAAAAGAAAGATTAAGAAGCAAAAGAAAATAACTAATTGAATATCATTCGAACATTGTTGATTACATGAAGAACATTCAAAA
Organism: Pouteria campechiana; assembly: GCA_036873735.1. NCBI lineage: Eukaryota > Viridiplantae > Streptophyta > Magnoliopsida > Ericales > Sapotaceae > Pouteria > Pouteria campechiana. Next base: position 675 of record JAYJMB010030663.1, on the reverse strand, counting down.
TCTTCCTTTAAAAGTTCAACTCCAATGGATACAACTCAGTTAGAGGTCTCAAAGTTCAAATCTCTTCTCAATCAAGGAGTTTGAATCTTTCACTCTTACTATGTATTCATTTACTTTGAATTCTTAATTTATGTACAAGTCTGCCTAAGTAAGAGGCATTAATTTGTACATTTTACCTTAGTGTTTGGCAACACAAGAGAGTGCTTGGTATTGATGTATTGAGATAAGTAAGTAGGTAACTTGCTGAAAGGGTGTAAGTTTGTTGGTGAGCTTTAAAAACCAACAAGTTATGAAAGTTTCTGGTTAGCTTGGAAAACCAGTAAGTGAGCTTGTTGTAAAGTCAACATGTATTTGATCAGGTTGATCAAGTTATTAGTGGAATTTGAGTTTAGTAAAGAAGACTGACTTAGAGAAGTGGAGTAGAACCCAAAAAGGGCCGAACCACTATAAAAATCTTGTGTTGTATATTGTGCAATCTGTTTTACTTATTCATTTAGCACCATAACATTTGATTTGTCCAAAAGTTTTAAAAGCTCAATTTACCCCCCTCCTCTCTTGAGCTGCCATTGTATAAGGGACCAACAGGTATGAAAGGCTGATGTAAGGCCCTGGAAAATTTTACAAATGTAAATTTTTGTTATTGTAAAGTTTTGTTAATTTTGCCGGGTCGATAGG
>JAYJMB010030652.1:0-36452 GCA_036873735.1 Pouteria campechiana | reverse complement strand
TAGTCCCTTACTTATGGTATGGTAGCTCAAGAGGGGGGAGGAGGGGGGGGGTGGGGGTTGAATCGAGGTTTTAAAAACTTAAGGCAAATAAAAAATCTTTGTGCAAAATGAATATGAAAATGTCAAACAACATAGAAGATGTTTGTTTTATAATGGTTTGGCCCAAGTTGTTCTACTTGGCTTCGGTTCCACTAACACGTGTTTATACAAACACAAGTTGTTCTAGAGATCACCAACAAACTCTTACAATCCCAACAAGTCTTTCCTACTTTCTCATTTCAAAATATAGAAACTACAATCCCCATGTTTACTGAAGTGAAAATTGTAAATACGTGTACAATGAAAAGTGCCTCTTACTTAGGCAAATGTTTATAGAATTTAAAAGCAAGTAAATGATTCAGCAATGAAAAGAATTTCAAACTCCTTAACTTTCATTGATGATTGATCTTTGAATGTTGATTCGGACTTTTGCGAAGTAAGAGTTGAAAAATGTGGAAGAAAACTTTGAAAGCTTTGTAAATGCTCTTTTAATTCACTCAACTAAGTACTTTCAGATTTTTAAAACTCTATTTATATTCTTTAAAATATATCTTAGACATTTTAGCAAATCTAGAAATTTTTTGATCATTTTTACTTGTGTTTTCTACACTCAATCAAAAATTTCCAGTGAGCACACTTTAGACCTCTAAAGTTTTACTTCAAACCTCTCAAGTTTGGGTGGCTCTATCAGTTATCAATGATGCATTAAATTTAAGAACTCTGAAGCATCCTTTCATACCTCTGAAATTTGCTTAGTAGATGGATTGAGCTCCAGCAAGGCTGTTCTGAAGATTCCTTTGAACGTTGAGAACTTTAAACACTTATAATGGCTATCTTTCTTGACTTCTAAAGCTCAAGTCTTTCCTTTGAAGGATCCATTGGAGGTATTTCAGTTCCCAGTTAACTTCTAGATGTTCTTTCAGACCTCTGAAAATAGGATCTCTTCCTTTGAACTTCTCCTTTAAAATTTCCAAACTCATTCCACACTCAAAAATTGATCTTCAAACCTCTGACCTTCCTTTGAATTTGCCACTAAAAACTTTAGACCTTGATCTTTACTTCATGCAACTTCTAAAATGTCCTCAAAAGTCTTTAGATTCTTCCAAATTGTCTTCAAAACTTCACTAATATGCTCTTAGAGTTGAGTTTATGCCTCTCAGGCTTCCTTTGAAGTTCAAAAGTTATACTTTTCTATAGCATTTACATGTTTTCTTCCTTAGAATACTGAAATGTGATATGGTCAAACTTATTTCAAGTTGTTATACATTACATATCACTCTAAAGTTACTTCTTTAGCATGTTTTTCAAATTTTATTGATTTGTTTCTACAACACTTGAGAAGATAACTTGTTAGTACCAAAACTTCTCATTCGTGTGTTCACAAATCATCAAAATCAAGCCGATTAAGGGGTTAGACTTAACAATCTCTCCCTTTTTCATATCAGTAATAAATAGGAAAAAAATGTGCTACAATCTCATGGCTCCCCTTGATTGAATGCAGTGTATCTAGATAGACTATTCTATGTATTCTAATATTATTTCTCCCCCTTTTTATCATAATAGAAAAGATAATAAGGGTAAGAGAGAAATATATGCAAAAAATGAAATGAATGAACATACACATAGAGAAAGAAAAACTATATTTCATTGACCATAAAAGAATTACATGAAATAAACAAACAAAAACATAGTAATTATAGCAAATCAAGATTTGGCTTAGGCCTTTTGGAGTAAGTGAGGCAGAAATAGGTTAGGCTATTAGATTATGGAGAGGGCTGGTTTGATGGTTTGGGAGCAAGATTGGAGGGAATAAGAGAATTAGGCTTGGTTTCTGAGACCTTGGCTTCCTAGAGATAGTGGTTTTAGTGGAAGGTGGGAGAGGGGAACTTAGCATGACTAATGGATCAACAGGAATGACTATTGGAATATCTGCAGGATGGTTACTAGGGTAGATTGTGGTCATTAGAATAACTCTGAGTCTAGCTATATAGCTAGGATTGTCAAGTTCTAAAAATGGAATTGGTGTGCCTTCTTGGCTTGGATGTTTGCATTATACCTAGCATAATAGGTATCATGGGGCAATTAAAAGATGTCTAGGTTAGATTGGGGCTCATAGTGTTATGGAGGAGGTGGCTTGGGTTTTTAATTAGATGAAGCTTTTGATTTGGAAGGTGGTTTTCTTTTTGGAAGTGGTTTGGGTTTAGGAACTGGTGTGGACTTTGTGGCTGGTTTGGATAGAGGTTTGGATGAAGTGGGTTGTGATGGAAGGTTGGATTCCTCTAGGTAGAGAGGGTAAGATAATCATCTAGGTCTAGAAGGGGTTTAGGTTTGTAATTTTTGGGAGTGTGAGGAGGATCTTCAAGTATAATGATGTCAACTATGAAGGTTGGATCTTCATATTTAGGAAATGGTAAGTCTTTGGGTGTGGAAGTTTTGTTTTGAGATTGCAAGAGGATGGTGATTGTTGCATTGATTTCCTTTTGAGCTTGAAACTCTTGGTAAGTCAAATTCATCTTTTTAGCAACTTTGACTAGGACTAGAAGAGTGGATTTTGGAAGTGATGGAGTAGGCCTAGTGTGAGAGGGTGTTATACTTTCTAGCTTTCCTCCCTAGCTGTCTTAGTTGCTACTTCTTTTTCTCTTCTTTCTTCTTCTCCAACTTCTTCTTAGTTGCTGCTTCTTTTTCTCTTCTTTCTTCTTCTTTGACTTCTTCTCTTTCTGTTATTTCTTCTCCTCCAGTTTCTTCTTCTCTTGAAGCTTCTATCCTTTTCACTTGGTCTTCTTTCTTAGGCTTTTCTGAGATTTCTTGATGGGCTTATTAGATAAGTAGACTTGGAAGGTTCTCCATTTTCCTCTGAGAGATGTACGCCAACCTCTCTCGAAAATTTTGTGAGTATCATTCTATATGGCAATGGGAACCTTTCATTTGTTTTGACCATATAGAGATGGTTTGAAATAATTTGTGCCAAGTCCATTTTCTTTTGGGTTTTTAGTGCCCATAGAATCTTTGCATCTCTTTTAGAAATTTGATTTGAGCCTCCTATTATATGTTGTTGAAAATCAAAACATGGGCCAATTTCAAATCCAAATCAAGGTGACTGGCATTCAGGTAGTTCTCCTTCTCTCCTATAACAACTCCTACCAGCTCAGAGAACAAGGCTGGTCTAGATTTGGGCCATTCAACTTTACCTTTTCATCACACCTCGCCTAGGGGCCTATGTATTTTACTATTCTCCTAAAATTTTTCTAATTATAAGGGGATTACTCTACCAAAATCTAGCAAAGTCTAGCCTGAACTATGAGGATATATACATGTGCATGCATTAATCATATAAATTCACAATGTAAATAACTATGAAATTCTAACATAAACCATAAAATACACTTTCAACTCACCCACAACTGCTCAACAACAAAACGAATCATGATGGCCATACATAACTAGGATCATACAGATCCATTCACAATTTTATAAATTTATTATCACTATGATATGCTAATACTTTTCATTATACATCATTTGAAATTTGATAAACACAATTATACAAATACATGATGAACTTACAATCCTAATCCATTACATCACTAAGAGGACATCTTCAAATCTTGCTCACCAATCCCAACTCATAGTTGGGATTCCTTACGCAACCTACCAGTTAAAAATTAAAATAATAATAAGGCATGAGTTCAAGTAAACTCAGTAAGTAGGCTGAATAGAAAAATAATAGTAAACTAGAAGCAACATGTTCTAAACTAGAACATGAATACAATATGACAATGTAATCACTCCATGAGTATATACGCATGAGGCTCAAGTCCTCACTATTCCAACATACATTCTACACCATTCCAATGTATAATATCATAAGTCATATCTTTGTACATACCAAATATCAAAATTATGCCATGTAGGCATCACATATCATAACTGTTCCATTCAGGCATAACCTCATACCACTATGTCAAATACAACTCATGGAATGCTTCTCATTCCATCAGTATATACATTTATTCAATTATCATATATGACATTTTTGGATACTCAAAACCCCCACTGATTTTTACATTCACACATATACAATAAAAGAAGAATCATGGGATAATCCTTATCGTCATGAATCAACGAGCTACACATTCACCTCATCACAATAGAAAGAAAACTTGGGATATTTACTATCCCTACCAGTCCACGCAATAAAATATACATCAATATGGGGCATAATATCCAACACAAGCATAAGATATTCTTTATCCCTTTCATTTAGACATCCATACATAGAAAAAGTATCGTTATGTAAAAATATAATGGATAATTTCTACCCCCAACCATCACAAGTTCATATCATAACCAATCATTACAATTCAAGAAATACTTGTTATCCCCAACTTTCATTTATTCACAAATCCAATAAACATCAACCTTCTGGAAAGCATGAGATATCCACTATCCCCAATCATACATACATGCCTAGATTCAAAACATGGGATATTTGCTATCCCCATCCAGTCACATAGTTAATTAGAAAAGAGCTTACTTACCTCATAAGTCTTTAAGTTCCGTAACTCATCAAGTTCCAAGCTTCCCATTCTGCTTAATATTCCTACACATATAACCATTCCATTCATTTACCAAGGCAATGTTAATTAACTCATATCAAGCCAATCAATTATGCTTTCTCGACACCATCAATTAGTCCATCAGTAATTCTATAGACCTTTCAAGTGCATAGCTACACTCTAACATTAACCATGAGGTCATCTAACTTAGATTCCTCATTTCCTATAACATTCATCATGTATATAATATGATTAACACATAAATAACCTTCAAAATAATTTGATTAAGCCTTTAATTCAACCAATTTACTACTTAAACTCTTTATACACAAAAGCCCTTTTTAATTTCTAACTAGGTCATTATCCAAAATTGGATTTCTCACTCTTAAACAAGCCCCAAACTATTATAATTACTGAATTAGGCCTTTCCCCCATGATTCTATACCCTTTTTCCTCCAAATATCACTATTCACGGCTAGCATGAAACCCTAGCAAGGAAAAAATCACAAATTTAATAGGGGAAAATGCACTTACCATGAAATCTAGTGTGGCTTCTTCCCTAAAACAAGCATTCGACCTCAATCATCTATGAATTGCTACTAAACCCAATTTTTCTCCTTTTTCCATCATCTAAACAGTTCAAATTGGGTTTAAATGCAAGATCAAGTGATTATTTATCTAGGCAAGGTAGTTTCCTAGCTAAAATGGCAAGAAATCCATGTTTACAAGGTTGGGTTTCAAGGTTAGGGTGTGGGGAAGAAGGAAAAAGAACAGAAATGAAAAGAATTGAATAGAATGACTTTAAAAGTCCATTCATCAACTTTGCCTGCCGACCAGCATTGTAGTGCCCATTCTACTGGACACCAGCCTTGTCAATTTTTGCAGTGACGCTACAGTGCCAGATCCTACCGCCCCCTTTTGCTTGATTTTTCAACTTGTTTTAATCACTTATTTTCCCATGATTTTAATCATGATTTATCCCATTTATAATAACATAAATGTATAATAGATTACCTCAATCAGATAAGAATCAAGTCCAAATACATGGGCTCTTAATCACTCACATTATATAACAACTTTATCTACAATTTTACAATCATTCTTATGCATAATGGAACAAAATTTTCCTTACCTTAATTCATCCCATTTATAGTTATACTAGAGACATTTACAGTGTATTCAAGTATATAATTATCTAAAAATCAACACCCTGGGTATTACGTTTTTCCACTTTAGGTAAGTTGAATATTTCTCTGATATTTTCCTAGGTTAGGTCTACTTCTACCTTCCCTATCTAGGACTTCATAGTGCTTGTAATGTAATTGCTAACTATCACTTGCACCATACTTGCGTAGGTTGAATCTTTGTATTCTAGAAAGTTTTTCCATTGTTGATATTTTAGCCATTTGGTTACTTCCACTTTTAAAACATTTTCTCCAAATTGTTTTAAATTTTCCCTTCACAATAGCTTCTAAATTTCTCAAAAGTAGAGTCTCAATTGATGAATATTACCTTTAGCATTTTGTCATCACCTCTCCCTTCTTACTTGGGGTTGCTTCTTCTATGATTACCTTCCTCTTAGTTCATCTTCCTGATTTTGTTAAAGTGTTGCTCACTGATTTGTCTACTTTTTTTGTTCAAGCCATTTCTACAATAGTGAATTTCAGAGAAGAGGTTTAGACTCTAGGGATTTTAGGTTTTGGGAGGAAAGAAGGTTTTGGAGAGTTTAGGATATGAGGAGTTATTTCTAGAATTGAAAATTGGGTGTAAATGATTCATGGAGATTTCAAAGATTTGAAAAACAATGGAGTTGAAGCATTTAACTGAAAATAGAATTTCTGTGTTCTAAAAATACAGTTTCAAAGTTTCAAAGATGCAATTTGTGCGAAACTCGTGCTCAAGCTTCAAAGTTTTGAAGTGGCATCAATGTGTGCTAAACCATTTTAGAGTTCTAAACTAATAACTTTAGAGTTCTAAAGGGAACCTCTAAAAATGCAAATCAGAACTTTTAGAGGCTTTAAAATATATCTTTAGAGTTTTGAAAGTGTTCTAAAAATTTTTAAAGTTCAGATTTGGTGTATAAAGCATGAAAAACAAATAAATACATGTTTAGAGTTCTGAAAAACTTCCAAAAAATCCTCTGAAATAGTCAGAATGTGGCATAACGTAGAAATCATGCTTTCAAACAAAAAATTATCACTAAAATCATTAGAGTCATAATTGAAAGCATCTAAAAAATATTATGTTGACATGCAATCATTCAACATCTGATATGCAATTCATGCACATCAATCTAAGACACCTAATTCCCCTCTTATTTTGCAAAATTTATCCTCTGGGAGTGTCTTTGTGAAAATATATGCTAACTGATCTTCAGTTGGTACATATTCTAAATAGATATTGTGATTTTGCACATGATCTCTAATGAAATGATGCCTAACCTCTATATATTTAGTTCTTGAATGCAGTACTGGATTCTAGGTCAAATTAATAGCACTGGTATTGTCACATCTAATAGGTGTATTAACATACTTCAAACCATAGTCATCCAATTGCTATGCCAAACCATAGTCATCCAATTGCTATGCCATCTAGAAAATCTATGCACAACAACTACCTATAGCTACATATTTAGCTTTAGTAGTTGACAATGTAACAAATGTCTATTTCCTAGAAGACCATATGATCGTGCTTCTAAGAAACTAACATGTCCATAATGTACTTTTCTTATCTACTTTATAACTTGCAAAATTAGCAACTCAAAATTGAAACTTTTTGGATGCCATAAACCAAGGTTAGGTGTATCTAAAAGGTATTTAAGTATTCTTTTAATAGCTATAAGATGTGATTCCATCATTGACATTTTGAATTCATCGATGTTTACAACCGTCAACATTTTAGCAATCTATCAATGTTGGACAATTGTAAACAAAACGTTTTAAATTTCACATACATATATCTTTCCTAATATGATTGCATGCTATGTATTATGCAAATGGATCAATAATACCAAGTTCTCTTCTAATATACAAAAATCTATTAGTGAGAAATGGTTTTGTGAAAATTTCCACCAACTGATCTTCAATTGGAATAAATTCAATTGAAAGATCTTTCAATTGAACATGAGTCCTAATGAAATGATACCTTATTTCAATGTGTTTAGATCATGAATTTAATATAAGATTCTTAATCAAATTTATATTACATATATATCACATTTGATAGGAACATAAGAGCATTCAAAAACATAATCACTCAACTATTGTTTCATCCAAATTATTTGTGCACAATAACTAGCTACAACTATGTATTTAGGTTTAACAATTGATAATGTGACTATATTTTATTTCCTAGAATATCAAGATATAAGCATATTACCTAGGAGTTGATAAGTTCCACTTGTACTTTTTCTAAACACATTGTATCCAGCATAGTTAGCATCAGAATAGCAATTCAAATGATGAATCTCTAGAATACCAGAATTCCAATTGTGGTGTTTCCACAAGATACATAAAAATTTATTTTACATTAGAATAATGTGACTCTTTTGGATTTGACTAAAATCAAGCACACATATGCTAAAAAAAATGTCAGGCCTACTGGCAATCAAATATAATAATGAACCAATCATGCTTCTATATAACTTATGATCAACACTATTACAACTTTCATCTTTATCCATTTTGATACTTGTACTCATAGGGAATGGCATGCATTATAATTTTTCCATTTTAAACTTTTTCAACAGTATTAAGTTTGTCGAATGAAAATCCCATCTGCTGTTTACTTTACATGTAATCCTAGAAAGAATGTTAGTTTACCCATTATGCTCATTTCAAATTCAATGTTCATCAAATTCTCAAATTCCTTATGGTACTTTTCATCGGTAGATCCAAACATGATGTCATCCACATAAATTTGTACAATAAGAATATCTAAATGAATATGTTTAATGAATAAGGTTGCATTAACTTTACCTCTTTATAATTTTTACTAAGTAAAAGCCCACTTAGTCTCTCATACCAAGTTCTTGGAGCTTATTTTAGACCATATAAATCTTTTATGAGTTTAATTACATAGTCTAGATATTCATGGTCCTAAAATCCTAGATGTTGTTGGGCATAAACTTCTTCATTAAGATATCCATTTATGAATGTACTTTTTACATCCATCTAAAATAATCGAAATTGCTTGAAGGATGCAAAGGCAAGTAAGATTCTTATGGCCTTAGGTCTGGCAATAGGTGTTCATCATAATCAATTCCCTCTTCTTGGAAAATCCCTATGCTACCAAACATGCTTTGTTTCTTACAATGATCCCTAGTTCATCAAGTTTATTCAAAAGATCCATTTTGTCTCAATGATGGACTGGTCATTAGGTTTTGGTACAAGTGTCCAAACATTATTTTGCTTAAATTAATCTAGCTCTTTTTACATTATTATGATCCAATTTTTATCTGCAATGACATCTTTCACTAATTTGGGTTCAAGGTAAGATAAGAAAGCAAAATTACTATAAACATTTTGAAGTAAGCCATGAGTTCTCACCTTGTCATACACATATCCTATGACATCTTCTAATGGGTGTATCTATGAGATTATACTGACTAAGATTTATCAAGTAACTCACCTTCACTTACCTATTCTCTTTGAATAGTTTCTCACCTCATCATACACATCTCCTATGACATCTTCTAATGGGTGTATCTATGAGCTTGTACTGACTAAGATTTATCAAGTAACTCACCTTCACTTACCTATTCTCTTTGAATAGTTTCTTCAAAAAGATATAATGGTTCAACTTCTGGTGTTGCTTTTGATTCTTCCTAAGCTTCATTTGATGCTTCCAGGAAGTTAATCTTCATCCATAACATCAACCTTTCTCATCTGAGAGTTAGTCTTATCAAATTTTACATGGACTAACTCTTATACCTTGTATATTCTCTTGTTGTAGACTTAGTATACTTTGGTACAAGAAGAATACCTTAAAAATAAGCCTTTATTATTTTTTCTATCAAATTTTCCAAGGTCATCTTTTCCATTGCTCAAAACAAAGTATTTATGAATAAATGAGTGAAAATATGCAATGTTTAGACTTTTACCCTTCTAGAATTCATATGGAGTTTTCTTTAGAATTAGGCGAATGTAGACTTAATTAATTATGTAACATGTAGTGTTTACTAACTTAGCCAAAAATCTTTGAGTTTTGCCATTTGAATTAAAACTTTATTTTTTCTCTCAACCACTCCATTCTGTTGTGGATTTATAGGTGCTAAGAAATTATGGGTTATTCCAAGTTCATTAGAGAACTTAAGGAATTGACTATTATCAATTTCTCTTCCATTATCATTTTGAATTGAAAGCATTTGTGATCCAATTTCATTTTGAACCTTGTGATGAAATTTCTTGTAAAGCTTAAAACATTCATGTTTTACATCTTGAAACAATACCCATGTATATCTTGAAATATTATCAATAATAACATAGCCATATTGTTTTCCAGCCAAACTTTTTGTGTAGGTCCAAAAAATGTCCATGTGCAATAACTCAAGAGGTTTTAAGGTGGACGTAGCATTTTTTTTATTTGAAAGAAGCTTTGGTTTGTTTACCAAAGTGACATGCATCACACACAGGATCCACATTGATTTTTCATTTTTAGTAAACCTTTCACTAGTTCTCATATTATAAGCTTCTTAATCATGTACATGTTATCATGTGCAAAATGTTTGTGCCACAATAAATCCTCATTTTTTACTGTAGATAAATATTTTAAATGATCTGCACTAAGGTCCAAAGTATACACATTTGTATTTTGCTATCCATAACACACTTTTTCCTACATCATTGCAAACAATACATTTATTATATTTAAACACAACTTCAAATCCTTTATCACATAATTGACTTTTGCTTAAAAGGTTTTATTAAGGCCTTATACATAATAAACATCAACAATATCCATACCTAAAATACTTACCAAACCTATTCCTCTAATTATTCCTTGATTATTATCTCCAAAAGTAACTCTAACTTTATGTTAGTCTTGATGCTTAGGCAAATACCCAAGATGGGAGGGGTAAATTAGGTGCTTAAAGTTTTGCTAAACACCTTTAGGATTAAACGTCCCTCTATGAATTAATCCAATCACTCAATCAACATAAAAGTAAGACATAAGAATTTTTATAGTGATTCGAGTTAACACTCTACTCCACTCTTCCAAGAACACTCTTCTATTAGTGTCTTGAGTTCTGCTATCTCCAATAGCAAAAATACAATTAGTGCACCCTACTTTCTTTCAAAGTCCTGCTTTAGGGGGTGTGATGATAGTGCCCCTAGTACTCTTCTGGATTCTAGCTCCAGAGGACATAAACACAATGCTCCAAGTACTCTTCTAGATTCTAACTCTAGGGGGCATAAATAAATAGCTCTTGTCTACACCCAGACAATCATAACTCTTCTTAAGTCTAGTCTCAACTATGAGCTCAAGGAAATTACAATAAATGAATATCGAAAGTTAAAGCACTTATATAGATACTTCATAATAAGCACAAGGGAATAATTCTGGAGATTAAATGTAGAAGTAAACGATCTTCCCAAAAGGTGCTTGGGAGCCTTCAAAGAAAGTTGAGGAAGGTTGGAAGGTAAGGCTCACGACTCTTGAAAGATGTAAAAAGGCTTTGGCTCAATTCTCTAATTGCTCTCAATAAGAGATTAAATCTTTTTTTCAATTGTTCTTCTTTTCTTCTTGATCCATCGATGTTGCATTTATAACTGCTTTGAATTCCAACATTGGTGGTAGGTGAACTTCATTAATGATAGAAGATTATTTTGATTAACACATTTGAATTCTCTATCTTATGATTAATTCTAGTCTACTAGAGTGCCTACAATACTGACCTTAGAAGATGATTTCCTGATTCTTAATAAGTATTGGTTAAAAAGATTCTGCAATGGTTGATGCCTTTCATCAATTTGGAAAGACTCTCATTAACGTTGGATGAATTCCAATGATTTAGTTTATCCATTGCTTGTCTTTACTTACGTTAGAAAAAGTATCTATCCAGTCATCCATTAGAAAAAATTCCCTTCATCTTCTAGGTTGTCCATGGTAAGTAGTAGACGAATCCAGTTAGCGTAGATGAATTATCTTTCTAGTAGTTCGTCTGTTGGTTTGTCCATTGCAAGTGATAGATGAATCATAGAGGTACAGATGAATTGAATTTCCAACAGTTCATCTATTGGTTTGTCTATTGTAAGTAACTAATGAGTTGTAGAGGCGCAAACGAATCATCTTTCCAACAGTTTATCTATTAGTTTATCTATTGCAAGTAACAGACGAATTATAGAAGCATAGACGAATCCTATTGCTCCGAATTTGTCTATTTGGATAGACAATCATTAGCTTGGTAAGCTATTCATCTATTACTTACTTATGACGAACAAAGTCTATTATATGCTTGTTGATTTGCATTCGTTAAAGATATATTTCACTTTGATAGATGAATAGTAACTCGGTTAATTCCTTTTTATTTGAGCTTTGACCATAGCGGTACTTTGTCTCCAGGTTCTACACTCACCTAAGATAATTGTCTTTTTAATTAGACAGATTGATGCCTTGGAATATATTTTGATTCTTCTTTGTATTCTTTTGTCCATGAGGCCTGCAACTTGATTTTGCATGTTGAATGCTTGGCAATAACTATTAGTACATAACTTTAATAAAATTTTGTTTGTCACCAAAATCACACATTTATACTAACATTCTCCCCCTTTCTGAGATGGCCAGAAAACTTGATTAAAAATTATCTCATAAAACATAATCTCCCCATGAATGTATGTAATCAGATTAATATATTTTGTAAGTTTTAATCATTCCACAGGTTGTCATTATCCACAATCTCCCTTGATTGGTTTATATATGTATTCTCTCCCTGATTAATTCAAGATTATGCATTTTAATTTTTGTTTTCCCCTTAGATAATTTTGCAGATTCTTTCTCCCCTTTTTTATCATAATAAAAAGAAATGCAACATTTGCAAAATACACACATAGAAAGAAGTAACATGAAAATAATGAAACCATTTCATTTTATTTTAGTACAAACAAAGATACAATCATAGAGAAAAATAGCTCATCCTATAATCTAAGTGCAGGAGAGGTTGTGTGTGAGACTGAAGATGAGGAGGGTAGAGAACTTTGTATCACAGTGAGCGATACAAAGTTTTAAGGAGGGGAAGAGGGGAAGGAGATGATAATGAGGCTCTTGGAGCCTCCTTTCCCCCTTTCTTCAAGAGCCCCAAATAATGATGAAGTTAGATCCAGGGGAAAATTGGCTGAGATATAAATTATTTTCTTGAGAGCCACATATTGAAGAGAGATACTTCATCCCCCTAAGAAAAGTGAAGAAACATCCTTTGGTTATTCAAATTCCACTACTCGTGTGTCTTTGTTCTACATCTTTTTCCTAAATTTCCTTCCTTGAGTTGCTTCATCTTTGTGGTGCAAACAAGGATTGCTATTCATGGGTTAAAATAGACTTAATGTGGGGGCAATACTTAGTAGTTGATATAATATTTTAAGAAAGACGTAATCAGTCTTGCTAAAGTGGAGTTTGATGTGATATAAATAACTATAAATTGATTATTGCAAGAAAGCGAAGTGTACTCGACCTCAAAAACCATAATTCAAACAAAGTGTGAATTGAATAATGTATAGAAATAACTAGCTTCATCTAAGATGAAGTCGAGCCTCATTGAAAATAGATCAAAAACAATGCACCTATTATCATAGAAACATTAAAGATTTTATTCTCATGTGTTCACATTAGTCATGCCTAATTCTCTTTTAATGTTGTAGAAAGTTTCTAAAGATATAGTGGCTTAGTAAAGATGTCAGTAAGTTGAGCATTTGTAGACACATACTCTAGACATATATTATATTTTTCTGCATGGTTTCTAATGAAGTGATGCCTAATTTCTATATGCTTGGTTCTCGAATGTAAGATAAGAATCTTTGTCAAGCATATGACATTATTATTATCGCATTTAATGGGTGTGTCTCTATAGTTCAGTCCATAACCTAGAAGTTATTATTTCATCCAAAGTAGTTGAGTGCAATAACTTCCAGCTGCTGTATATTCAGCTTCTACTGTAGAGAGAGCAACACTAGTTTGTTTCTTAGAGAACCATGATACCAAACTATTTCCTAAAAAAATTGACTGGTTCCACTAGTACTTCTTCTGTCAACTTTGTATAACCCAAAATCAACATCTCAATATCCAATTAGTACAAAACTAGCTCCCTTGGGAAAATAGAGTCCTAGATTTGGTGTGTCAACCAAATAATTAAAAATTTGTTTAACTGCAATAAAATGAGATTCTTTAGGACTGGATTGAAAGTTAGGACATAAGTATATGCTAAATAGAATATCTAGTCTAGATGTAGTAAGGTAAAGAAGAAATCCAATCATACTTTGATATAGTTTTTGATCTATAAGTTTACCCTTTTCATCCTTATCTATCCTTATTGATGTGCTCATTAGAGTGCTTACTGCTTTAATTTCTTCCATTTTAAACTATTTCAGTATTTCTCTAGTATATTTGAATTGACAAATGTAGTTTCCATTATCTCTTTGCTTGATTTGCAATCCAAGGAAGTAGTTCAACTATTTCATCATGCTCATTTCAAATTCCGCCTGCATGATCTTTGATAAGTCTTGGCAAAGATCCTCATTAGTAGCACTAAATATAATGTCGTCTACTTAAATCTGAACTATCAAGATATCCATGCTAATATTTTTTATGAGCAAGGTAGTATCAACCTTTCATCTTTTGAATTGATGATCACTTAAAAATTTGGCCAACCTTTCATACGACACTCTTGAAGCTTGTCTCAAACCATATAATGCTTTGGTAAGCTTATAGAAATGATCGGGTTGATCATCGCTTTCAAAACTAGAGGGTTACTTTATATAGACTTCATCACTTAGATATCCATTTAGAAATACACTCTTTAAATCCATCTAAAATAATTTGAAATTCTTATATGATTTAAAAGCAAGTAGCATTCTAATGGCTTCTAATCTTGCTACAGGGGCATACAACTCTTCAAAGTCAATTGCTTCTTCTTGGGTATACCCCTTAGCAACTAGCCTTGCCTTATTTCTTACAATCAATCCACTTTCATCTAGTTTGTTTCTAAATGCCCATTTAGTTCCAATTACATCAAAGCTTTTGGTTTTGGAGTTAATTCCTATACTTTGTTCCTTTCAAACTAGTTAAGCTCTTCTTGCATTGCAATGATCCAGTTGTCATCACTTAAGGCTTGATCAATGCAAGTGGGCTTAATTGTGGAGATGAAAGCATAATGACCATAAATGTTTTGCATTGACCTTCTTATTTTGACACCAATATAGACATCACCTATAATTTGTTTTCTAAGATGGGAACTAATAAATCAAATTAGTGGGAGGTTAATAGCGAATATTACCTATACTTACCTTCTCCTCATATCTTCGGATTTTGTGGCATCTTCTTGATATTTCAATTTGATCTTCTTTATGTTAGTTGCAGCTTCATTTGCATCACTATCATATTCCTTTCTCAGGGTTACATTTGTTTCATCAAATTTAACATATATAAACTCTTCTATAGCAAATTTAACATATATAAACTCTTCTATAGCCTATGTTCTCTTAATATATACTCAAAATGCCCTAGTGTTAGAAGAGTAACCTAGGAAGATAGCTTCATTACTTTTTGGACCAAACTTTCTAAGATTATCCTTCCCATTGTTCAGCACATAGCATGAGAATCCAAAGGAATGAAAATATGAGATATTGGGTTTATTTCCTTTCTAAAGCTCATATGGGGTTTTCTTTAAAATTGCTCGAATGGTAACCTTGTTTAATACACAACAAGCTATACTTACTGTTCTCTTTAGAATCTTTTGGACAATTTATTCTCATTCAACATGCTCCTTGAGGAGTTTTGGGGGATGAGAAACTATGGTAAATTCCTTTTTCGTCACAAAAGTCAATAAATTTTCTATTTTCAAATCCACCACCATGATCACTATGGATAGATACAATTGACATTTGTTTCTCATTTTGAAATAGCTTTAAAAATTATAGAATATTGAAAATGCTTTGTCTTTGCTAGTCAAAAGAATTACCCATGTGAATCTAGATTAGTCATCCACAATGACATATACATATCTTTTTCCTCCAAGGGTGATAACATTTGATAGTCCAAAGAGATTCATATGTAATAATTCTAGAGGTTTAGATGTAGATACCTTATTTTTATGATATAAGGACACTTTGATCTATTTTGATAATTAACAAGGTTTATATATTTGATTTTTGTCATAATTTAGTTTAAGTAGTTCAATCTAAGATCTTTTTTCCATAAAGATCTGATATTTGACATGTTAACATATCTCATCCTTTTATGTCATACCCATGTGTCATCTTTGACTATAATTAAGTATTTTTCAATGATATCATCTAGTTGTACTATATATATATAGATTTGCATATCTTTTTTCGCTGAACAATAAATCATTGTTTATATTGAATACATTACATGCAGATGGTTCAAATACAACTTTGTGACCCTTATCACGTAATTGATTAATACTTAGCAAATTGTGCTTGAGTCCATCTATATATGATACATCCTCTATACATGCATTAAATAAAATATGAATTTTACCTATCCCTTTGATGAGACCTTTATCATTGTTGCTGAATGTAACTGTTTCTCCATTTTATTGGCTTTAACTCTTTGAACAGCTTCTTGTTTCCAGTCATATGCGTTGAGTATCCGCTGTCCATGAACTAGGAATTACCAGATGTAGCTTTCAATGTTACCTGCATTCAAAGCAAATATTCTTCTTACCTCTTTGGTACCCAAGTATTGGGTCTAATGGTGTTAGTGGAATTATGTGTGCTAGAAGATTGTGCATAATCCTTTGGGTTTTCATCTTATTTTTACACCTTTTCCTTACATCTTTTTAGCATAACAATCATAAAATTTTTGTCCAACTTTATTACAAAATAGCAAGTGTTTGAAATTTGGTTTGGTGCATTATATTCCATTGGTATCTTTACCCAAGGGTATCCTATGAACCTTCTAATATTTGAACAATTTTCTCTTTTTTTTGTGAGGTTTAATCTCTTGGACCATCTAACAAATTTTTATGAATTTTCATCATCTGACTATTCACAACAAAGCCCCTTTTTACTAGTTTGATTTCTCATAACTTGGTGACAGATTTGCCTAGATTGGAGAATTTACTCAACATGTTGTTCAATATCTCTATCTCCTTCTTCTAATTTCCAACCTCATTTTGTAGAGACAGATTTCTCTCTGCCAGAATAGAGTTTACTTTGACAGTTGCATCAAAGTGTTTTTTCTTTTGAGTAAATTTCTGGCCTAGTAATTCAAACTCACTGAAGAGAGACTTGTATGATTGTTGTAACTCATCAAACCTTTTGCATTTTCCATAAGTACTATTCAAGCTTAAAGAGTTAAAACTATAAAAGTAATAAGAATTTGCCTCTATCTCTAGCTCTGTTGTGCATTACTCTTTGATGGAGATTTGGTTTACCGATTCATTTTCCATGTGGGCCATGTAACATATTCTTGCGAGGTGTCCAACTTCATTATCACCTTTCTCACTTGAACTTTGCTTGAGGTGTCTTCATCATTCACATACATTCCTCTGACTTGATTTCTCAATGATTTCTTAAAATATTTCTTTTTTGTTCTTTCATCTTTCTCATTCATGTTCACTTTTTCTTCATTTGGACACTCAAGAGACATGTATTTGATTCCTCCACATTTATAGCATGTGGGGAGGTCTTTCTTTCTTTTAACCATTTTCTTTTGTTGTCTAGGCTATCTCCTTAAGGTGCTACCCCTGCTGCTTCTAGTGAACATTCTAAAGTTTTTGACTAACATGGCCATATCATCTTCAAATTGTGATGCAGGATCACTACTACTCTCCTTGGTCACCTTGAGGGCAATATTTTCTTTTACTTCATTGGCTTATCTCTTTTACTTTTGATTCGCTCTTGTGACATTAGTGAGTTGATGAGATCATCCACCAAAAGCACGTTCAGATCATTTGCTTCTTCTATTGTTGTGATCTTCTGGTTTCAGGACTTTGGTAGTGCCCTCTGTATCTTCATTACTTGTTCAAGATTTGTAACTTCTTTTTCCAAACCTTTCAAAGCATTAGTAATTTATGAAAAATGAGCATAAATCTTTCTCTCCTTCTTTTATCTTAAAATTTTCTAGTTCTCCTATTAACATATTCCTCCTAGCCTCTTTGACCTATGAGGATCCTTCATAAATAGACATTAATTTATCCCATATACCTTTTGTAGTTAGTAGTTCAAGAGGATACTTTATCAAACTCAGTTGAAGATAGTCCACAAAACCAAGAGTTTATAGCCTTCGCATTATTTTGAATTGAGATGGCCTCCTCTTTAGTCCATACACCTATTTCAGTGATGGGAAGGGTGACTCCTATTTCAATGGCCTTCCAAGATTCCATATCATTAGTTATAATGAATTGCTTCATCCTCAACTTCCAATAAGCAAAGTTACTTTATCAAACTAAGTTGAAGATAGTCCACAAAACCAAGAGTTCATAGCCTTCGCATTATTTTGAATTGAGATGGCCTCCTCTTTAGTCCATGCACCTATTTCAGTGATGGGAAGGGTGATTCCTATTTTAATGGCCTTCCAAGATTCCATATCATTAGTTATAATGAATTGCTTCATCCTTAACTTCCAATAAGCAAAGTTGGTTCCATCAAATAGGGTGGCCGGGTGGATGATTGCCCCTCGGTGAATATCTGAGAAGAGTATGATGGATTTTCCATTGGATGGTACAAGTGTTTCTGTAGTCTACTTTGATACCATTTGTTAATCCTAAAGCTTAGGTAAATACCTAAGAGGGGAGGGGTTAATTGGGAACTTAAAATTTTGCTAAACCCCTTTAGGATTCAACGTCCCTCTAGCAATCAATCCAATCACTCAATCAACACACAAGTAAGTAAGACACAAGAATTTTTATAGTGGTTTGAGTTAACACTCTACTCCACTCTTCCAAGAACATTTTTCTCTTAGTGTCTTAAGTTCTACTATCTCCAATAGCAAAAATACAATCAGTGCACCCTGCACTCATGTAGATTCCAGCTCTAGGGGGGCATGACTATAGTGCTCCTAGCACTCTTCTGAATTCTAGCTTTAGGGGGTGTAAACATAGTACTCCCAATACTCTTCTAAATTCTAGCTCTAGGGGATGTAAACACAATGCTCCCAGTACTGTTCTAGATTCTAGCTCTAGGGGCGTAAATAAATAACTCTTATCTGCACTCAGACTATCACAGCTCTTTTTGAGGCTAGCAACAACTACTAGCTCAAGGAAATTACAATGAATGAATATCAAAAGTTAACATAATTATACAGACACTTCACAATAAGCATAAGGGAAAAATCTTGAACATTAAATAGAGAAGTAAATGATTTTCCCAAAAGGTGGTTGGAAGCCTTCAAAGAAAGTTGAGGAAGGTTTGTATGCAAAGCTCACGACTCTTGAAAGATGTATAAGGTTTTAGCTCAGTTCAGTAATTACTCTCAAGAAGGGATTGAATATTTTTCTCTATTGTTCTTCTTTTCTTCTTGATCCATTAATGTTGTATTTATAACTACTTTGAATTCCACTTGTTTGTGGTATGTGAACTCCATTAATGATAGAAGACTATTCTGATTAACACATTTGAATTCTCCGTCTTTTGATTAATTCTCATCTGCTGGAGTGCCTATGACACTGACCTTGGAGAAGATGATTTCTCAATTCTTAATAAGTAATGGTCAAAGAGATTGTGCAATAGCTTATGATTTCATCAATTTGTAAAGACCCTCATTAATGCTGGACAAAGTCTAACAATTTAGTTTGTCCATTGCTCATCTTTACTTACATCAAACAAAGTGTCCATCTAGCTATCCATCAAACAAAGTCCCTTCATCTTCTAGTTTATCCATGGTAAGTTGCAGATAAATCCAATTAGCGTGGTCAAATTATCTTTCCAATAATTTGTCTATTGGTTTATCTATTGCAAGTAATAGATGAATCATAGCGGTGCAGACGAGTCATCTTTTTAGCAGTTCGTCTATTAGTTTGTCTGCTGCAAGTAACAGACAAACTGTAGAGGCATAGAAGAATCGTCTTTCTAGCAAATCATCTGTTGGTTTGTTTGTTGCAAGTAACAAATGAATTATAGAAGCACAAATGAATCCTGTTGCTCCATATTTGTTTGTTTTAATAAAAATCACTGGCTTGGTAATCTATTCATCTATGGCTTACTTATGATAGCTGAAGTCTGTTGTATGCTTGTTGCTTTGCATTCATCAAAGATAAACTTCACTTTGACAAATGAACAATGACTCAATTAATTCCATTTCATTTGATCTTTGACTATAGTGGTACTTCATCTCTGGGTTCTACACTCGCCCAAGCTATTTGTCTTTTCAGTTAGACAGATTGACACCTTGGAATATCTTCTGATTCTTCTTTGTGTTCGTTTGTCCGTGAGGCTTGCAACTTGATTCTGCATGCCAAATGCTTAATAATAACCACTAGTACATAATCATTAATCAATTTTTGTTTGTCATTGAAACCATGCATTTATACTAACACTTTATCCTATAATAATAAGCTTTTGAACAAGTGCTTGCTTCCAATCATGTGATGTAAACATCCACTATCAAGGTACTAGATGGATTTTACTTCTGAAGCTAACCACAATTAAAAACAAAAACATTCAAGTCTTTATTACTCACATCTTGAGTCCATGTTTGTAGAGTATGATAACAATTTATTTACGTTCCCAAATCAATTGTATTCCATTATTTTGTAGTCTTTTACTTTATAATTATAAGCAAAATGGCTATATTTATTGCAAAAATGATAGTAACCTTTTTGAAAGCTGAAAGTCGTCCATGTTGAAAGTTCAAACTTCAATAATTGTTTTCATCTCTCAAAGAAGTATAATCTTGATTCAATTTTTGATTTTTGTCCAATAGTTTCTTTGAGTGAGCTTTTAGAAGGTCATATTCAAGTTTCAAATGAAAATACTCATAAAAAAGAACTTTAAACTCAAGTTGTATTCTAAAAAATTTTCAATTTTGCATATTTTTTTAGTTACTAATTTTGACTCATCAAGAAGTGTAGTGTGTTGCTATTGCAATTCAAATAAAAATTCATCATAGCTTACCTCCTCTGAAGCATACTTTCATATTCTTCATCTTCATGTGTCATTAGACTAACATGGCACTCCTTTTCATTAGATTCATAATCTACAAGGATGGATGAGTCACTATCACATGAAGCTTCAAAACTCTTGAGGTTTTTTTTTCTTGTTGGTATCCTTTTTTATGGATGGGCATACTTCCCTTAGATGTCCACTTCCACCATAGTTGTGACATGTAGGTTCCTCTTCTTCTTTTCTAAATGATGTCTCTACTTTGGATTTTCTATCTCCTTTTATTTTGCAATCTTTGAGCTGCTACAAATCAATTTTTCATCTTATTTTTTGTTTGAAGGAACTTTTTCATCTATAACTCAATTAAGATGTGATTATGGAAACAATAACAAAAGTTAAACATGATTTACTACTCTTTGTGCTATTTCATCAAACATCTATAGTACTATTTTCAAATTTCTATATACTGGTTATCCACAAGTTGAGATTTCTATTCCAAATTACATATACATGTATTTAAACTGAATTCCTACCAAAATCTATATTCAAAACACCCACTTCCCTACTAAATTCATGTTTTCCCGAATTTCTAATCTTCCAATAATGAAATCCTATTTTATTAACTAAAATTCAAATGATCTATTAAGTAGAATAGGTTAATCACTAATAGAATTTGCTTACCTCTTAATTTCTCTACTCAAAATACACAATCTAAGCTCTTGATGCAAAACCCTTGAACTTTTTGCAACTGTCACCTCTCCAAACTACTGAATATGATATTTTCTTCATGATGGGTTGCTACAGATCCTTCAATTCTTAGTCGTCTAAAAGTTTAGCTTCAATTCCTTCAAGAATCAAGTTGTTTTGAAGTTTTAGGGAGCAAGAGGGAGCGTTGGAAACATTTTGGGGCTAGAAAATGGGGCTGGTCGAGCATTTGAAGCTCCATCCCTCTTAATACTCCGATAGTGCGTACTGACTCTGGCACATGCAGCCCACCTATCATGTATTCTGACCTTTTTTAGCACTGAAATTTCTTCCCATACATCCCAATATTCAATTCATCCATCACGCCCATCATGATTTTTCATTTATATTACAAATTATACATGTATGGTTCCTTTATACACTATAAAACAATTCGTTTCATTTCAGAAATTTCAGGGCTTCACACGATCCCACAAAGAATTGTCTAAAATGAATTAATTAACTCTAGTTACATACTATTCTAAATTAATAAGATAAAGTGAAGCTAAGTAAATCAAAGTATAAGGTTAAGAAAAATAATAGAATAAATGAAAATGAGTAATGTAAAATTGATTCTCAAATTGTAAGAGCCTAAGGATCTGATTTTATTGCTTAATGATACCCCATGTTATTGAGATGTTGGTGTTAGTTTAGCATCTTAGTTTCATTCTATCCATTATATGATTATTACTATTAGGTGTGCAGGTTTGAATTAAGTATTTTCACTCCCAATTAACTATGGTGTCTAGTATAACTGAGGTGAAAACCCATTAAGATAAGAACTTTAATAAACCAAATAGATTGGTTTAGCATACGGTGTGTACCATAACCATCTATCCACTCATTTAAGAGAGCCAGTACATGGTTTAGCATGAGTTGTATATCATAACTATGTTCTCAAATAGTTGGTTTAATTCATAGAATTAGTGATTAGGAAATTTAATCAATCAATCATTTGCAATAAAAATAATGAATGAAATAAGAATAAACTGAATTAATCAACCAACAATTCCTATTTAACATAGAATAACCATGAGGGCAACATCTTTATCCTAGAAAAAGAAAATTAGTTCATGCTGAAAATAGAAAGAACACTCTTGAAAATATGCATGTTACGAAAATTAGAATCTCTCTTGCTCCCTTTTCTTCTCACGTACACTCTTCTATGTTTTGAACTCTCTGTATCTATCACTATGTTCTAGACATCCCTTTAAATAACCTAAGCAATAGAGTTTTAGTAGACTTCCTCTATGAATTACAATATCTCTACTCATAGAGATCCTCTTTTAAGAATAAGTCAGTCTTTGCACACAAAAAGATAGCTTTGTGTTATTTCCAATGCATAAAAATAGTTCTTCTAAAAATAATTGAGTTGTTGCACATCTTAGGTTCCAAATTTGCAACACATCTTATGCTCATAAATTAGGTTCTAAATATACCCCAACTTGTGCACGTCTCAGACTCTCAAGTTAGCTGCTTTCGCACTTCTATTCACTTAACAATTCTACAACTTCCAAATAATTAGTTGTTGCACATCATCTTTAGAAAATTTGGGACATAATTAAGCATAGTAATTAGATTTTAAAAGCAACTCAAATAACAAAAATTTTGAAAGTTGTGGCATCCAATATCTCAAACACTTCAAAATGTATGAAATTCTGTATTTTGCACTCAGTTCCATCCCAAGCTATTTTCCGCATTATCTAAAATTTTTGGATCGTCCAAAGTTAGTTTTTGGACATTGAAGTGGTAGAATTGCATCTACAATTAGGTGTCCCAAATCACTTCATGCATCCATAGTTTTTTTTTGGATGGAGCAGTTATGAAGCAATTTCAGTATTTCGATCATAACTTTCTAGTACAAACTCGAAATTTAAGTTATTCTTGATTCATTGGACAGATAATTTAAAGGGCTACAACTTTTATATCTAAAACTTTTATATTGATCACTTTTTTGAATCAGCCTTATTCTGTGTCATGAATCGCCTCAAAGTGGCACCTTTTGACAACGTCCAAAGTTATTATTTTGGATGGAGTGAAGTTTCAAATGGAGTTTCAGCTATTGGAGATAGTTACAGTGTTTTAGACATAACTTATCTAAACTAAGAATCATGTGATTCTTAATACGTTGGAAAGATAAGAAGAAAGGATAAAACTTTTATGTTGAACATATTTTCAAAATCTAACTCCATCAGTACCAAAATTTGCCTAAAATTAATGCATTTTATAATCTTCAACTTCTTTTTACAGCCTTTAATATCTGAAATAGAAACAAACTCCATTAAGTACAATATTTACTCAAATGGGATTATAAACCACTGAAAATCACATTAAAAGAGGGTCCAAACTATATAAATTTAGTAATAAAACATGATATATTTTGAGCTTATCATGTTAGATAAGTAAATACATCATTCCAAGTCACATAACAAACACATAAAGTCATTCAGGTTTGTTCATCATCAAAATAGGAAACAGGAGTCAAACAAGTTTTCTTATTGAGAACTCTAAATGTTTTGCTATTAGAAGAGTAATCAAGGAATATAACTTCATCGCTTTATGGATTATACTTTCCAAGGTTATCCTTCCCTTTTTTCAGCACATAATAAACACAACCAAAGTAATGGAAATAAGATATATTTAGTTTTCTTCCTTTCCAAAGATCATAGGGAGTTTTCTTTAAAATTGTTCTAATGGTAAATAAGCACATTGTAAACAGTGCTAACTACTTCTATCCAAAATCTTTTAGTCAATTTGCTTTCATTTTAAATAGTTCTTTTCATCTCTTGTATTATTCTACTCTTTCTTTACACAACTCCATTTTGTTGTGGAGTACCATGGGCTGAGAAGCTTTAGTGAATTCCTTTATTTTCACAAAATTCAACAAACTTTCTATCTTTAAATTTACCTCCATGGTCACTTCTAATTGAAATAATTGATAACTTCTTCTCATTTTGGATAAGATTTGAAAAGGTGGAAAGCATAGATAATGCTTCATCTTTGCTTGCTAAGAGGATTACCCATATAAACCTAGAGTAGTAATCTACAATGACATACACATCTTCTTCCAACAAGACTCAAGATATCGGAAGGCCCAAATAAACCCATGTGTAATAATTCTAGTGCTCTAGATGTGAACACTTCATTATTGGGTGAAAAAAATTATTTTGGTCTATTTAGACATTTGACAAGCTTTGCAAATTTTGATGTTTATGATACTTAAGCTTTAGTAGTCCATTTACTAAGGTTTTCTTCCATAAGGACTTAATATTTGACATGTTGATATATCTCATTCTCTTGTACCACAACCATGGGTTATCATTAACTGCAATTAGACATATTTCTACTATTTCATCTAGATGAACAAATTAAATATTTCCATGCCTTTTTCCACTAAACACTAAATCATCATTGGCATCGAATACATTGCATATAGATAATTTAAATACAATTTCATGATCTCTATCACATAGTTGACTAATGCTTAACACGTTATGCTTGATACCATCAACTTATAAAACATCTTTGATGCATGTATTGTATAAACCATAAATTTTACCTTTACCCTTGATTAAGCCTTTATCATTGCTTCCAAATGCAATAATGCCTCCATTCATAGGTCTCAAATCCTTAAATAGGTCTTTGTTCTTAGTCATGTGCCTTGAAAATCTACCATCCATGAACCAGATATTCCTTGTGGTAGCTTTAAAGCTTACTTGTAATCATAACCAGACACATACCTTTCACTTCTTTGGTACCCAAGTAGTGGGTCCATTTTTGTTAGTTAGTTTATATGTGATGAATGGTTGTGCACTTTCCTTAGGTCTCCATATCAACGTAGCACCTTTTCTTTGCAACTTTCTTGCATAGCAATCATATATGTTATGTCCTGCTTTGTTACAGAAATGACATTTGCTAAAAAATTTATTTGGTACTAGATATGCCTCTGGTTTTCTTATCCAAGAGTGAACTATGAATCTTCTAATATAAAGATAATTTCCTCTCTCTTTAGTGAGGTTCATACCCATGGTCCACCCATTAAATTTTTTTTTCTTATGTCTCACCACCAGTAGACTGTTCCCATCCAAGTCCCCTTTTGTTTTTCTCTTTTATCTAGTCATGCATAAGAACTTGGTGATCGATTCTCTTAGGTTCGAGAATTTGTTCAAATTGCTATTTAATATTTTTATCTCTTTCTTTAGATTACCAACTTCCTTTTGTAGAGATAGGTTTCTTTCAGCTAGTACAACATTAACATTAATAGCAGCATCAAAATGTCTCTTCTTTTGGGTGAATTTTTATCTAAGTATCACAAACTCATTGAAGAGACAGTCATATGATTACTGGAGTTCATCAAGTTCATTAGATTCACTACAACCATTACTGGAGCTTGAAAATTCAAAACTACAAGAGTAATAGGAATTTACTTCAACTTCTATGACATTATTGTTCTTTTGTAATTGGTCCTTAGTGGAAGTGCAGATTGAGGACTCATTCTCTATTTGAGCCATGTAGTATATTCTTACCATGTTGTCTATTTGTTTGTCCTGTCTTTCACTTGAGCTTGTATTAAAAAACTCATCTTCATTTACATACATGCCTCTAGCTTGATTCTTTGATGGCCTTTTAAATTTTTTTCTTTTCTATCTTTTTCTCTTTTGTCATCTTTTTCTTTGAAGGCCACTCTTTATTCATTTGGGCACTTAGCTATCATGTGTCCAATGCCTCCACACTTATAGCACTTTGCCAGCTTTCTTCTTCTCTCTCTTTTCTTCTTCTCATAATTCTTAGGTTGTCTTTTTGAGCCACTAGCTCTGTTGCTTCTCATAAATTTTCTAAATTTTCTTATAATCATGCCAACCGCATCCTTTGTTTGTGAGGTTGACTCACTACTACTCTCCTTTGCTACTTTTAGAGCCATTATTTTCTTTGTTTGAAATGTTCTTCCCTCTTGCTATTGACTAGTTCATGAGACATCAATGAACTAATTAGATCATCCACTTTTAGGACATTTAGGTCCTTAGCTTCTTTAATCACACTAATCTTTTAATTCCATGATTTAGAAAGTGCTCTAAGAATCTTCATGACCTATTTAGAGTTAGAGATTTCTTTCTCTAAACCTTTGAGAGTGTTAGTTATCTTAGAAAATGTAGCATACATCTCAAAGATACTTTCTCCTTATTTCATCTTAAAATTTTGTAATTCTCCTATAAACATGTTCCTCCTAGTCCCTTAACTTGGGAGTAACTTTCATATATAGACACTAGCTTATCCCAAATGTCTTTTGTTGTAGTGCATGGTGAAACTCTGTCAAATTCAATTCTAATTGGCACAAAATAAAGAGTTCATCATTTTTGCATTATTATGGATATTGGTCGTATCAGTCAATGCCCCAATGCCCATTGTTGGGAGGGTTACTCCCACTTCTATGGCCTTCCATGATTTCATATCATTGGCTATAATGAACTACTTCATCCTTACTTTCTAATAGGTAAAATTTATTCAATCAAATAAGGGCAGTAGAGTAGAGGATTGCCCCTCGGTAAATACATATGAGGAAGATTATTGGTTTGCCATTGAATCTGTACAAATTTGTTTGTAGCCTGCTTTGATAACACTTATTAGTCCCTTAAGCAATGCTTAACCCTAGACGGGAGGGATGAATTGGGTTTATGAAAAAATTTTAAACCCTTTTTAAGATTAAAAACCCTCTTTGAAGTTCTAAGAAATAAATAATGTAATCAATCAATCTATCACATAGCAGATATAATTTTTATAATGGTTCAAGATACTTTCTCTACTCCACTCTTCAAAGCACTCTCCTTAGTGTCTTAGGTTTCACTATCTCAACAAAAATTACAACTTATTGCAATCAAACTCTTCTTGATTCTAGCTCAAAGGGGCTTATAAAACTTAGTGCCAATGCACTCTTCTTGATTCCAACTCAAGGGAGTGTATAAAACTTAGTGCTAATGCACTCTTCTTGATTTTAGCTCAAGGCGGCATGAATACAACTCAACAAGTTGATTGTGAGACACACTCCAACAATCAAGCTTGCTCTTCTTAACTTTGGTCTCCAACACCAACTCAAGGTAATAAACAAATTGAAATAAGAAAGTAAATGTTACACTTTTGAGTAGTGCTTCTTTGATGGTGCAAGGGAAGCTTTGAGGATGGTTATAGCTCGCTTTGAATGCAATAGCGACTACCTACCTGGTAGGTGAGAGCTTTTAATGTAGAACTTGAAGGTTTAGAAGCTTGAAGGCACCGGATACTTTTGTTACTTGAGTAGATGAAGATTAATTGCTCACTTAATGCTTTTAACAATTGTTGGAACATCCTGAATTAACTCCCTTTACAGATGGCTACAAATCTATCCACTATGAGTGGGAACATTTGAATTTTTTGACCATTGAAGTGACAGATGCATCACAGGCGGCTGCGACAATTGGCTATGGTTTGTAGGTGATATGGCTAAGCAGTTGTGATTTTTGTTGTGGTTAGTCCTCAAGGTTTCTCCCGAACCCATATTGTTGTCTATTGGCATGCAAATCATAGGGGACTATGGTATTGGTTATGCTCTTAAACGATATTCCAGGTTACTTAGGTTCGATAGGCAGTTCTTCCTTTCATTTGGCAAGCAATATGTTAGAGGTGCCTCAGCTTTGGTTATAGTCACAGGTATCCATGGTATCAACTATGATAATCTAGGGAATTCATGCTTTGCAGGAACACTGCAGGTGGTTGCTATAGTGGCTGCCATGCAGCTGTGGCATAGGTGATAAGCACGGGTGACTATGCTACTTAGCTACAGCCTACACGGCACTTTGTGTTTTTTATTAACTTTGTGATTTTTCATATTGATTTCATTCTAGTTTGTTAATCATCAAAATATGGATTTCCATAAATGATTTGCAAGTTAGAGCATTCACAAGTTCCTACTCCCTAACTCAAACACTACTATCAACATCTTTTATCGGAGCTTTTCAAAAACTCAATTTCATTCTTCAATTTCAAATCCACAAGAGCTCCTAAGGGTAATGATTCACCATTGGATTGATGAGTTCCTTTGTAGCTCCATTTGTCATTTCTTCTTCTCTTTGTTGCTCTTATTGAAGAAGTAGAAGTTTGCCTCTTGTCCCACATCACTATTTCTGATGAGGCTCTCTGAAGACTTCATTCTCCTTCATTTCTTCTCTATCAGCCATGTAGATTCTACAACTTTGACATCATCTTGATGAGGTTCAAATGAGGCTTTAGCTTTCTCTTTCTTTTCTTAGATAATGTATGGCACATTGCTTAGAATTCCATTTCAACAACCCTAATTGGAAGGATGTGTCTTCTCAATGATTTGAAATCTGCAACCAAGTTCAACATTCAAATATGATCTTGGTTTGATGGGATATATTTAATTATGCATTATGGCTTGTATAGACTTGATCGAACCATCTTTTGATAGTGTGGTTGAGGTTTGAATTCAGGTAATGAGTTTTATAAGTTGAAACCTCATTTTCTTCTTCACTTTTGAAGATTGGCAGTGTCTTTCAAGAATGAACTATCATGCCTAGATACACAGTTCTCTTGGTCTTGGCAGAGATGCATCACCACATAGTTGTTCATGACCATCAAATATTCCAATGCTAAATGTAATGAACCAACAAAACCAAGCCCTCACCTTGGTAACACAATGGGCCATCTCTATTCTTGCTAGTTGGATCACATTTTAGCTATGTAGGAAATAGAGTTGCACTTTGCTTGCTTGCTTGCTAAACTAGGCTTGATCAAACAACTAAACTCCTTGGATATAAATGTATCTTTCATGAAATTTCTAATATCGAATCCTTGATCTTGAACTCCCACCTACCCATACTAGTCCTTTTAAGGCAATAAAAGTTTTCCATCCATGGTTTAGGGATGAAAATTCATCAAACAGGTTTACGGTAGCCATAAAAGTGAGCCCTGGCTAAGCAAATTTTAATGGACTAATGATCATGATTCCTTTGATAGGGTGGGCCTATTTTATCACTTTGTAGCCGATCAATAGTTTTGATCATCAAACTCAATATGTTTGTTTTCATGGTGCCCTTTCCCAATGATGAGGAGAAACCATGGTTGTGGCCTATTTGGTTGATGGATTGATAGAATTGTCATTCAAACAGTACCTAATTGATTAAATTTGCTGGGCTTTATTCCTTTTTATATAGATGGAAATTCCTTGTATCCATTAGATAATTGGTGTAGTATTAATGACAAGCCTTGTAACCGTTTTTATCATTTAAGGGGACTAGGGTGTTTAAGCACTTGATGATTTGTTCATCATGTATTTGGTAAATTGTCAAGTCTCTTGGCTTTCACTTAACTGAATTACATTCACTCATCATCTTATCCTGCTCTCACGTAGTAACCATGATTTCAATCAATAGAACATGAAAATAACTTGCTTCACCTTTATAGATGTTTGTTGGTTTATCCTCTTAAGTCAATTCCATGATCGGTGTTGTGTTTTGTTTGACAATTACGGAGTTCAACATTAAAGTGACATCTCCATAGCCTGCCGACTCACTTGATCACCTCAATTTTGGCTACTCCCTTATTAGAGTAAATGAATTAGGCCCCATGCCTAGCAATATGGACTTAGTGCCTATGGAAGAGCTTAATGTAGAAGATTACTTAGGTGATGAAGTGAGATTTGCATGTTCTATGGCTAATGCATCTATCTTACAATCTTTTGATGTTGCAACTATTCCTTCCACAAACATTATTGCATAGCAAAATGTAAAAGTACTGGAAGATAAATTAGAGGGTATGTGACAAGGCATTTTCTACAAGGTGCACCTAAAGAGCACTTTAAGTGCACCTCCTTCAGAGTTTCAATTTGTATGCCTAAGCACCTTTGTGAACCAACACTAGAAATAAAAAAACTAAAGCATAGAGCTTTCTCACTTGAAAACAAAAACCTATCTAACCAAAGAAGAAAACCTAATAAAAAGAAGAGAAGAAAACTCATAAAGGAAAGAAGGAATCATAAGGCTTCATCGCTACATAAAGAGTTGGGGCTTCTTCTCCCCCCCCCAAGTTATCTAGGTACACACTTCATTCCTTTCTTTTCTTTCTTTTTTTTTCTTTTTGTTTTGATTTCTTCTTTTTTCTTCTTCTTGGTGTTGTAAGTCATGCCATTTTTTTCTTCTTCTTCCTTTTTTCTCCTTCCTCTTAGAGCTATCAATCACCCCCTTTCTTATTCTTCTTCTTTTTCTTCTTTTCTTCCTCTTGCTACCATGTTAGCTTCAATTTCTTTCTTCTTGCTATTGCTAGTCATGAGTTATTCTTCTTCTTCATTTTAACACTCAAATTTTCTTCTTCCTTTTATTTTGACTTTCAATTATTATGGAAGAACTGATAAGATAGTAGTTTATCAAACTTTATATACCTAAATTCACATGTTCTGGATCCTAAATTGACATGATTTCATTGGTTTATATTCACACCTAATTAAATATTGTGCTTAATGGAACTCATTTATGTTTCAAGCATTAAAACTTGTCAAAGTGAAGATGAATACAAAGGAACTGTAACTTCTAGGCAACGTTTTGCATAGATGGAGGTTGATTTGTAGAAAGTGTTCAAAATGAAAGTTGTAGCCCATCATATTACCTTTCCAACTACCCATGATTTCGATATTAGATTAGAAAGTTATGGTAAAAATATTGAAGCTAGTTCCTACCAAATTTTTGGGAATCGTAGCACCCATTTCATTGGAAAGTGAGCGTTATAGATAGATTCTTGGGCACCATAGCACCTGGATGTGCCAAAACTTGTTATTTTGAGAGTTTTACATGTCTTATGTGCAAATCACCAAATATGTCCATATTGGGTTAATTAAACCCTAATTTGAGTTGTTTAAAGAGGGTTACATGTCCAAAATAGAGGGGAAACACGTCCATAATATTTTGACAAGAGCTTTTGCAAGGAAAGTAAAGCAATAGGATCAAGGGAAGAAGAAAACTCAGGTTCTGTAACATGCATATTAGAAAGAGTTTTTCTTTTATTTATATTACAAACTAATTTTCTTTCTATGGTGATGAAGTACCCCTAATGGATATTCTACATAAAGTAGGGATTGTTGGTTAATCAATTAAATGTTATCATGTTTTTTTCATTATGTTTATTGTAATTGTTTAATTTATTTAATTGCTTGATCACAAATTTTATGAATTACATTGATTGTGTAAGACATAGTTATGGCAGATGCCTTATGCTAAATTATTCTATTTGGTGGCCATCCGTAGTATGCATTGAATGGAGTGCCACCATGACACCAGATTTGGGTGCCATGGTGTCTAGCTAGTTGCCCCAATTGGTTGCCCTGTTTTCATGCATTTTGGTCTCCTTTCACTTGAGTCTTTCCTTGGTCGTTTAATTGTTGTTTTTCCTTAAATATATTCAAGCTTTTACCTTATTCCTTTTTAGTGCCTAATCATCAAGGAATTCACACATAACACATGAGTCACTTATGCCCAATATAATCCATGCCTCACAATATGAAATGTTATACAATGAACTAATTAAGCCAATGAATTATAACATATGGCCAAATATCTTTTTCATAGCAATCACCCAACAAACCATGATGCAATGAAATAAATGTCAAATCAAAGCATGGTGCCCATATGTAAAAGTATGGGATACACCTTATCCCTCACTCATCCTAGGATATACTCTATCCCCATCCAATTTCACCATCATGTATAAGATGAAACGAGCCTTCTTACCTTTATAGTGACAGTTTCACACTCTTTGGCCCCAATTTCCACAACTTCATCCCAACTAAGGTCCAATGGATCCTACACATATAACGTAGTTCGATTGAAATTTACATTTGCTTAAATAAGAGATCTTAACCCAATCTCATAGCTAAGGGAAATTCATCAAATTCTATCCAAATCTCATTACACATATAGTGCCTTGTCTAACTAGAATATAATGTCTTTTTTATTGTTGCTTAGATGAATAATTAGGCTATGGACCTAAATACATTTCACTTTTCATTAGGTCATTTCATCAAACACCTATGATGCATCATTTTGCTTATAATTTCCTAGCAAGGTGCAATATATACAATACTTCCCAACAGTAGAAAATCATTGTATAACATGATTATCACGAAATAACCTTTCTAACTAATCCATTATGCTCCCAAAACTCTATTAATTCTAATTCCAACCCATTTATTCATAGAGCACACTACATAAGGGTAGGACTAAAGTTGTCCTATTTTATGCACTCATTTGTCATGAATTTCCATGGTTAAATTCCACCATAACCCACATAGTTAAACATACTACTAATTCCCCCATAAAATTATCAGGATAGCCCCCTTTATTTACAAACTCTAGCTACATGTAATTGTAGAACAACCCATTCGATGCAAAATTCACAAATTAAATTAGAGAAAACACTTACCACTATGGTCTTTGGTTGTTTTCCATCCAAATTCCTCAATTTCTTCCACTAGCTACAACAAGTAGCTTCTTGAGTGAAATTCGCAAGCTCCCTCCTCTCCTTTTTCCACTCAAATAGGTAAATTTTTAATTAGGAGTGATAGTAGGACATTTATCAAGCAATTCCCTCACAAATTTGGGTTGAAAAGGGTGCAAACATGGAATTTTCAAAGAGGGCTACGATGTGGGGAAGAAGATAGCAATGATATTGGCTGAGTTTTGGAGCTAATAGTGCATTTTAAACCTATTCCCCTTAGGTAATTCGGTGGTGCATGGTAAGCCATGCACATGCAGCCCCTTTGCAACACATTTTAGGAAGCTTTTTGCAAGAATCCTTGTAGCCTGCATGCAATCCACATGTCTTGAATTATCTTTCTCATACTTGCATTAAGTTACAAGCATAATTTCTTCCAAATTTCAATGAACTCATACATGCACTTTACCCAAAATAATTATTTAAAAAATTATCTTACCTCAAAATTCTGGGGCATCACATTCCACCCTCTTTATAAAAATTTAAACCTTGAAACTTTAAGTGTCGTTCCATAAATATGTGTACTTGATCTTCATCATGTCTTCTAGTTCCCATGTCACCTCATCTTCAATGTGATTACTCCACTGAATCTTCACAAGGAAAATGACTTTATTTTTTAATTTCTTTTCTTTACTATGCAATACCCAAATTGGTTTCTCAATATATTGCAAAGTTTCATCAAATTGGATTTCTTCTAGTTTCAGTATGTGGGAAGGATCTGTCTCATATTTCCCAGAGGATGATACATGGAACACATCATGTATTTCACTTAATGATGGTGGTAATGCCACTCAATATGCTAGTTTCCCGATCCATTCAAGGATCTCATAAGGTTTTATATATCTTAGGCTCAACTTGCCCTTAGTACCAAATCTCATTATACCTTTCATAGGAGACACTTTCAAGAATACCATGTCTCCCACCAGAAATTCCTAGTCACGCCTTCATGTATCTACATAACTCTTCTGGCATGATTGAGTAATCTGAATCTTTTATTTATTTTGAGCCACTTTCTCTACTATGTTTGCCACCATTTGTGAGCCAACTAATGCACCTTCGCCACTTCAGTCTAATACAGAGGTTATCTCCATTTCTGACCATATAATGCTTCAAAAAGTGCCATTTGAATACTAGAATGATAATGGTTATTATAAGAAAATTCAATCAAGGTCAAATACTGGGTCCAAGCTTTGCCCCATTCAAGGACACATGCCCTGAGAATGTCTTCTAACTGCTAGTTCACTCGTTTAGTTTTCTCATCTATTTGAGGGTGATAAGACTACTAAAGTCTAGTTGAGTTCCCCATAGCTTTATGCAATGGTTTCTAGAATTTTAAAGTAAACATTGATCCTTGATCCAAGATAATTGATTTAGGCACACCATGTAATCTCACTATTTCCTTGTGACAAATCTACGCATACTTCTTAATAGTGAATGTTGTTTTAACTAGTATGAAATGGGCCACTTTAGTTAATCTATCCATAATCAACCAAATACTATCATATTTTGTTGTTATTTTTGGCAAGCCTATAATGAAATCCATAGTAATATCTATTCATCTCCATTCAAGAATTTTCATGAGCTGTAATAGACCACACAGTCTTTGATGTTTGACTTTCACCTTTTGAATGTTAAGCATTTAGCCACATACTGAGCTACATCATTTTTCATTCCATTATACCAGAATTGTGATTTTAAATCATGATACATTTTTGTAATGCCTGGGTGAATAGTATAAGGGGAATAATGGGCTTCTTCAAGCACTTTCTGCATGATTGCAGCTCCTCTAGGAATCACCATTCGATTTCTATATCATAGAATGCCATCTACACCCAATAGAAAGTTTGGTATTTCATTTTTCTATGCTTTATCTTTCAATTTTCAAAATTCCTCGTTTGTGCTTTCTTCTTAGGCTAACCAGTTCTAGGTGCCTCGGTTACCCAAACAATTCTTTCTTCTGCATGAGCATATACACCATACTATTCTCAAATTTCCTACTCACGGCATCTACCACTTACCCTTTCCTGGATGATAATGAATGTGTTGGTCCCAAAGATTAGGCAAAAACCCAAGAGTGGAGGGGTGAATTGGGTACTTAAAAATTTATTGCTCTACCCCTTTAGGATTAATTATCCCCCTAGCAATCAATCACTCAATCAATGAATGCTCAAATAAATAAGACACAATGATTTTTATAATGGTTTGAGTAAACACTCTACTCCACTCTTCCAAGAATACTTTTCTCTTAGTGTCTTAGGTTCTACTATTCCTAGTAGTAGAAATACAATAGTGCTTCTAGCACTCTTCTAGATTCCAGCTCTAGGGGGCATGAACACAGTACTTCCAACACTTTTCTAGATTCTAGCTCTAGGAGGTGTATTCACAATGCTCTCAGCACTCTTCTAGATTCCAGCTCTAGGAGGCATGAATAAAGAGCTCTTGTATGTACTCAGATATTCATAACTCTTCTTGAGTCTAGTTCAACCACTAGCTCAAGGAATTTACAAAGAAAGAATATTAGAAGTTGAAGCATAATATTTCTCAATAAGCATAGGGGAAGGTTTCTGAAAATTTAATGTAAAAGTAAATGATCTTCCCAAAGGTTCGTTGGGAGCCTTCAAAAAAAGTTAAGGAAGGTGTGAATGCAAGACTCTTGACTCTTGAAGAATAGAAGAAGATTTAGCTTAGATCTGTAAATGCTTTCAAGAGGATTTTTGAATGATTTTCTTGATACTTGGTTGCTTCCTCCTGCTCCAATGTTGTTTCATTTATAGTTGATTTGAATTCCAACCATTGGTGGTAGGTGAGCTCCATTAATGACAAAAGACTATTCTGATTTGCGTATTTGAATTTTTAACTTCTTCTTAATCATCATCTATTTAAATGCCTGTAGTATTGACCTTAGAGAAGATGATTTCTAGTTTCTTAATAAGCTTTGGTCGAGGTATTGTTACAATAGCTGACTCTTTCGTCAATATGAAAGGGCATTATTAATGTTGAGTGTAGACCAACGATCCGACTTTACCATTACTCATCTTTTACTTATGATAGACGAAGTATCTATCCAGTCGTTCATCAGAAAAAGTTCCTATTGTTAGTATTATGTGTATAATTTTGATTGCAACAAAACTTATTTTAGACTTGATATATGCTAATGATGTTGTTAGTTTATGAAGCTTGAAATGTAGTCAAGAACTTATTTTAGACTTGGTATATGCTATTGTTAATTTATGAAGCTTGAAATGTAGTCAAGTATGCTTGAAGAGTATGTATTTTAATTGAGTAATCATTATGCAAGCATATT